>VDFB02369395.1:218633-243048 GCA_007258455.2 Sequoia sempervirens
TGAAGGAAAGCAAAACATGCAGATTGGATGGAGTTATTCATGGCAGCATTGAATATACAGAAGTTAACAGATGAATATAAGAGATAAAATATCAGAAAATTTCTCATAAGTCGTGCCCTAAAAGTTTTAGAAAGCTTACCTCCTTCAAGATCTCCAAAATCTTCAGAAATGGTGTCTGAAACTGAAGTTTCCAGCATGGAGAAGCTTGACTAGGGTTTGCATGTGCATGGCAACACCCTCAGAAGTTTCCAATAACAAGATGAATAAAAAAAAAAGAACATTTGATTAACATTCATTTTAGGGTTATAACCCTAAAAGGTACGATGGAAAAAGACAACCTTTTTTCCCTTAGAGTTTTTGTTTGAAACTTTATTCATTTCTCTAATAAAGCCGTGGCATATGTTGCCTTAAGTTTTTCTTTAAGTCTTTTGATGTTTCATATGACTTAGTCACCTTCTCATTAATTTTGCATTTAAAATTTAAATTTGAAACTTTATTGAAAGTGATTTGTTAATAACCTTTCAATAAATGTTATTATTTAAAATGCAAAATTAATGTCTTTGATATATTTGACTTAGTTAAGAGTCTTTGCATTTGAAGTCAATTGTAAAACATTTATTTAAAGTGATATTTTAAAATCACTTTCAATAAAATTTATTATTAAATGTAAAATAATTTGGGAGTGATTATTCTTATTTGCATTTCATTCAAATTTGTAAATCTTTATTTAAAATGATAAGTTATAAATCATTTTAAATAAATGATATCTTGGAATGTAAATGAAAGATCATTTCACTAATACATTTGACTGCAAAATCTAACGAAACTGTTCGACGAAATATGTAAAATTCGATGTTCGTCGGGTGCTTGTAAAATTTGATGTGTAATTTCCAATTTTTTGAAAGTTTATCCCTGAGTTCATCGAAATGTCGGCTATCATTTTCATCGAATTTTTGACAAACATGAAAAATAAAAAAAATCAAATTGTGGCCAACATAAAGAAAAGTGAGTTCGCGCCTGATTTATTGTGACAGTGTTTTGCTCTACTTGAGACAGTTTGTGGAGAACTAAGGACGATTTTCTTAGGAAAAATTAGAAAAATTCAAGAAGATATCACCAGGTTGAGGGTAGTCATTGTATTTTTACCAAAATTAGGTTAATGAAGTCAGATTTGTAGTTCCAAGTTTGAAAATCATATTTTAAAACAACATCTCATTAGATTTCATTTTTAGAGGTTTAGAGTTTTGAGAATTTCATGTCTATATTTTGTTGTGTGGAATCACCATAAGATCACAACCAAGGAACAAATTCTTGTGACTGTAATTATGTGATCCATAGCTCTATTGGTCATGTGGCACAATTGTGCTATAACAAATACATGATGCATTCATGTGTGACCCAAGTTTAATGTGGCTATGTTGTGATGGAAATGGAGGCACTCATATAATGTAGTTAATTAAGGTTGTATAATGTAGGTGTCAATCATCATTGGGTGCATTCAGGTTGTCTCAAGTTTAACAGTTAGGATCTTAATTATAGCATGATCGAAGAGTGATTACTCTTGCTGCAATAAAGAGCCTATAACTTCTGGTTGATATGCGAGTGGTTGTGTTATATCAATTATGTAGTGCATTCAAGCACAACCCATGTTTAATAGGCTGTTCTAGAAGTGATCAATATTTTCTAAACCTTATGAATGTTGCATATATTTGCATAATCTCAAATTCCTTTAGAGGCTTTTGAGTATCAATGTATCCCCTATAGGGTTTAGAATGATTTCTTTTAAATAAATAAATAAATAAATGATGTATTTCCGCATGAATTAGATAATGTAGGGAGATCTCCTAAATCTGCCCAAACACACTATCCTCTTTGGCACTATATTCATTACTCCAGCTACTAGGGTTTTGAATGTGACATCTTTAATATCTTCATGACCGTGGCTTTTAAATAGATCTCAGTCTTTGCTTTAATCCTTTCATGGTAACCCTTGAGTTCCATAATCCACCTTCAATCTCTTCTAAGAACGCTGTCTTAAGCTAGACTGCATAGTATGCATATAAAGCAAGTCCTTCATACCTGCCATTGTTCCAAACCACCACTAACTACCTTGCTTAAAATGTTGCCTCCATAAGCACAATAACATGCTTTAAAATCATGGTTGCCAGTGATTGACCATTAAGGTCACTGCTTTCATCAAGATACAATGATATTTTTATCTTCAAACTTAAGGCATTATGCAAGATAACATTGTGAATTATTTGTTGTGTATGATTCAATTTTTTCTTGCATATTTCTTTGCTAACTTCCTTTAAAACTGGGTATGGCACCCTCAGCTGCAATCTCAAACAACTCGCTCACTATCACTTGAAGATTCCTTTCATGAGCATCCTTCTATAAAATCAAACTATGCCCTATAGACTGCCTACTTACTACAGGGGACTCATTGTTTCATGGTATTGTAGTTCTTAAGATCCTTCAACCTTATTGACACTACTTCACAGCCCACAAGCTATTATTCACTATTCTCCCATCTTTGATGAGCCTCAAAACACTGCTCAAACATGCAATCCACTACCTCCATTATACATTAATGGCTAAGAAGAAATATTGAACCTATGATTACCACTGTTACTTCATTTGGACATTCATTCCCTAATTGCATTTTCCTTGTCTAACACTACCAAAATCATTTGAAAAACCCTTAAGGTTAGCAAGGGGGTAAGAAAACTCACTGTTAAAATCTCCACTTTACTATGCAAGGTTTGAGCTTTATTATCTTGTCACTGCTCAGCCTCTTTTTGACTGTCACATCTCAAGTGAATATCATTTTTCTTACCATAGATTGCATTTAAAAATGTCACTAAGCTACATAGTGTGCTTGTTATTGGCTACAATCTTTAGATTGCAAGATTTTGTTATTACCTACAATGTCTCAATCTTTCTGGTATTGCAACCTCTCTAATCCGCTATAGTTATTGTTTATGTTTCTACGGAGGCCTAGGGTTTGTACCCTAATCATGCTCTTACCAATGCTTCTATTTTTTATTAAGGCTCTCTCAATTATGAGGGCCGTAGGGATAAGCTCGTCATAAGAAGTGACACATTGCATCTTTAACTAAAAGGATAAGTCCATATTGACATTAGCAATGATGATTCTGACTTGTTGCTCCTTAGGAATGGGTCACTTGCTCTTACTAGCTCGCTACCTCCATTGTTGTAGGAAGTTTGTGATGAAGTTCAATATTCTGATTTTAGGAGTCTTAACGGTTGGAAATCATACTAAAATTAGAATTTAATAAGTTTTGGAATTAGCATTTTAAAGTGTTTTTTGGGGTCATTAATTTCAGACTATCTTCTCTTTTGCAGGGGTGGTTGCATGCCAAATTTTTTTGGTGTAAAATATCAAAATTATTAGATTATGTTACCTGTCTATGAATAAAAACTATTGGAGTGTGAGTTTGATATTTTTTGAAGATCTAAATAGTCAAGCTTGGTAAAGAAAAATCATGTCAGATAATATTAGTCTAGAAAAAAATGAAGAGACACTTGATAGATTGTGGGCTAGATTGAAAAGAAAGGGTGATGGGAAATGTTATTGTCCTTGCAATAATTGCAAGGGCTTAAAGACGAGATGACTTTTAATCACAACAGCTGAAAAACATTGCCAGGCAACATGGTCATTGAAGGGGGGCAGTTATGGAATCCATTAGTGAAGTTGTTCATTATATGTGTGTATATTGATTGAATTTATAAATGTTTAGATCGTTTTAACATTTTATATATATATAAAATCACTTGATCATGATCATAGTTTATTTGTGTCTATCATTATTATAAGATTAGGGTGCCCTAGGGCAGATGATATGGATTATCGGCCCGGAGAGATATCTAGTTTTATTTGTGTCTATCATTATTATTTAGGTCGCAGCTTAGCACAATTTATGGATTACCATGCACAAAATAGAAGTGGAGATGACATTCTTGAATGCACAGAGATGGCTATGCATTTAGGGACATGGAGGGAAAAATGCCACACTTTAAAGAAGAACCTCGTAATCTTAGGATTTCATTGGGAGCAGATAGTGTCAATCCATTTGGAGAGTTGAGATCTATTTACTGGGTGTGGCTTGTTTTTGTTATCAACAATAACATTCCTCCATGGATGTCAATAAAGAGGGCACATAATGTTGTCAATGATTGTTCTAGGTATTTGTTTACATCAATTTTCTTTAACATAGTAGCATCTCATTTTATCTTATTTGTTGCATAATGACTTATATTTTTTTCATTCAATAGTCATGTACATTAATTTATATATATTGCAGTAAAATGGTTATAATAATTATGTAATGTTTATGTTCATTCAACTAGGTAAGTACCAAGTTAAAGATATGGATGTATATATCAATCCTCTTATCGATGAGTTACTAAAGTTATGGAATGGCGTTACAATGTATGATGTCTCCAGACCAATAGGACAATGACAATTTCAATTCCATGCATTGCTTGTATGGACAATTCATGATGCCCCAGGGCTAACACATTTTTGTGGTATGTTATAACGTTCGACTGCACTTTAACAATATTTAATTTGATGAAGTAGATATCATGTATGTTTTTAAAATAATCTATTCATTATATATAATTAAAAAAATTGACATATTTAATCCAATTATATATCATCTTGCAGGTCTTCAAACAAAGAAAAAATTTGTATGTCCAATTTGTTGTCCAAAAATGAAATCTTATCATTCAACAAGTTTAGGAAAGTAGGTGTTTGATGAGTATAGGCACTTCCTCCATAGAAATCATAAGTATCGAACTACTGAAAAACATCTTTTCAATGGGAAAGAGGAGACTACATCAAAACCACGAAGAATATGCCTAAGCCTATATGGAAGTTGGAATATAATAGAATTAATCATCAAGGTTATACATCGAGGATCAAAATTGTTTATCTATCATATATGATATGTTTTGAATTTATATTTTTATATTGTGTTGTGTTTACTCATGTTGTAATTGACAATGATTGTCGTTGTTAATTTGTTTAACTTATATGCTTCTTGAAGGTCGTCAAGGCATTAATGGCCGGCTTCCACAGGGACTGAAAAGTTATCCCAGACAATTTAGTAGGTTGCCCTACTATGAGAAGCTACAAATTGTGCATTTATTTGATACAATGCATATCCGAAAGAATATAACATAAATGTTATGGAAAATATTGGATGGAAGGCATGACAAAGAAAAAATTGTCAAAATTTGTAGTGACATTCAGAAAGCCAATCATGCAATGAAAAATATCATTCAATTAAATAGTGATGAGACCAAATTAATATAAGTGCCCTTCCTTGGTTATTAACAGAGCAACAAAGCAATGCTATAAAAGAAGTCATACAAAAAATTTGATTTCCCATAGGATTTGCTGCAAACATAAATAATATAATAACAAAGAAAGGTGAATTTGGGCCAGGGATGAAAATGAATGATTGGCATACCTTCATTAAGGTAATTATTCTAGTATATTATATACACTTGTATAATGCATGTACTTTTCAGTGTATTGTGTTTACTACTTTTAGAAAAATAATGAAAAGATCATTTTTTAATTGTTGCAGTACGTTCTACCTCTATCTCTCCCAGACAACTTTGACAACAATGTCAAGCAAGTTATATATGATCTTGGAAAATACATGAGGTAAGTAGCGAGATTTGTTGAATTCGATATATACATCTTATAATTGCCATTTGTTTTACTTGTTATGTAATATACTATATATTTTTGTTAAATCTCGTTAATATATTTGTGCCTTGAATCATTTGTAGATGGCTATCATCTAAAGAAATCCATAAAGAAGATATAAATTATTGGAAGAGAAAAATTCCTCGTCTAATGTGTGAAATGCAAAAGTGTCTACACCGGCATTTTCAATGCACAAGAACACTACCTCATACACCAAGTTGAGGAGATTGAATTGTGTGGTTTTGTACACACAAGGTCAATGTGGATGGTTGAGAGGCACTTGAAATTTTTGAAGGCTTTGGTTAGACAAAGAGCACATCCTGAGGGTTCTATGGTGGAGGGATATATGGTATACCAGACCATGGTGTACATTAGTGAATATATTCCTAAGTTTGCAGCAAAGATCCATGTAGATCACATTTGGGATCCCAACTCCATTAACAAATTCGAAGGGGAGTACCTGTTGGGGAAAGGTAGATTGAGGAAAGTGAGGTAATTATAAGATGGTCATGGAGATTAATTGGAATACATTTTACATATGGTTTTTATGTATATTGTACTTATTTAATTTTTAATCTTCAATATACATCAATTATAAATTAAGGTTGTATACTGTGGTATTTAACTAATTATACGTCGTTTGTGAATTTCAATTTTTTTTGGTACAATTGGTCGAGAGTGGGATGCACTACATTTGTACGTCGCCAACAATCTTGATTGGATGGCAGTATGGATTGAATGATGTCAACAATCTGGTCGCACTTAACATGGGAAGGTGTGGCTTTATTGGTTAAAGAATCTCATCGTAATGGAGATTCCAATGTTACACAAAGGGAAATTGATTTAGCATATGGTTTAAGAGATAAATAGGTACGTATAAATATATTAATCACCCATATTATTTAATTATTTTCAAGTATATTGATGTATATATATGTTGAGATTGTTTTCTTTGCATACATTCGACCAAGAATAAATATGTTTATCAACTGACGATATTGCAATAATTTTTACATGTTTGACATATTGCGGGTGAAACACCATAAGGCTATGTGGTGCAATGGTTGTAAATTTTGAATCAAAATGTTGGATGACATGAAGAAAACTTGTGATTCTGGTATAACTGCAGTCTTTCAGGTGACTAATGTTTCATCTAGAAGTGACATACATCCAGAAGTATCAAAAAATTGATACTATGGGATTTTGGATGATATAATTGAGTGTGACTTTAAGTCCTTAGTTAATTTTTGTTAGATTTATCCTATGAGTACGGAGCTATGATGAATGAAAATGATCCTAAGAAGAATTGTTATTGAACATGATAATGGATTTACCATGGTTAATACAAGGTTGATCGAGCGAGCTGGAAATGAGCCCTATGTTCTTCCAAGCCAATGTGAGCAGGTATTTTACTCAGAGGTTCCAGGTAAACCGGGTTGGTCATTTGTTGTTAGACATGATCCAAGAGGAAGGCCGATAAAGAATAATGTGGTGGAACAAGAAGATACCAAAGAACTAGAAGATGATGTAGATGATGATTATGATCAATGGTTAGTTGATGATGTCCCTGACGAAGATGTCAAAGAGGAGGAACTAGATCATGATGATGTAGGAGTTAATGTTCATGAAGATGATATTTGTGTGGATGATGACATTATCAAAACTGATATCAATGACGATGATGATTATATGACCAATCCTCACAATGTCGAATCTGGATCGGATGATACAGACAAAGAGTTGGATGAAGAAGAAGATCAATGACATTGAAATGTATAAGTTATGCAATTATATTATCTATTTGATATTAATTTCTTGATAGAATTATATTTGACTTATGTGGTTACATGTTAATTCATGATGTTTTTTAATTTTTATGCCATTACATGAAATTAATTTAGTAGTGTACTTTTAATGTTTGAAAAGGGTCAAAAGAATTAAAACATTTCAATAGTGATGTTAACAACCTTGAAATTAGTGTGTTTTATGTTTCATGTGATCATAAAGATTAAAAGTAAGTTGTAGGGTGGTTGTTTAGTGGTTGTGACATTGTATGTTGGTTCTTTTTACAATGTAACCAGGTTTGTCTTCTAATCTACCTATGTAATTTCCAATTCCAATCGAAGGCAACTCGAAGGACCTGAACCAACTGACGAGGACTTTAAAAGCCTCCTACACTTCGGGCTCTGCAAGACCTGGGAGGGTGATCCCTTAATGTGTTTAAAACCTCTGCACCATTATTATAAACAATATTAACAATAGCAGATGATCTCCTTAATAGCTCAACATGATAAGATAATATCAACTAGAATTGGTATTCATAGACAATATCAACTATCTGAACCTGAGATAACTAAACACAATCCATTGTATAATAAGTCAATGATTTGCAATTTGTAGCAAGCTCTAGGCAAAGACAAACAAATATTGAACTACACTAATAATTACAACTTAGATCAGTGCCATATATATCCATTGAGAGGTCAAATTCATAAGCATCTAGAGGTTTATAACAATTTAATACATCACATATAAGATCCCTAACAATATTGCATTACAATTTCATCAATATGCATTCCTAACCCGGGACTACTTATCAAATCCTTATACAACATATCCACCTATAATCCCATTCAAGCGTTTTGATTAATTCCTTGAATTAAAGCTAAAATAGAATCATATACACCACAACAATGAGATGGATAAAACAACCCTTAGTTATTTCATTCAAAGTTCAGATATGCATGTACAATGGAGAGACATGAGCTCGAATTTTCATTTCAACTCAAATGCTAGTACTGTTATGCAACATTAAATCTCTATGAACTCAAAACCTGTTACATAATGACTCAAAACCTAAATTGCATTTCTTTAAAACCATCGGATATGCAGAACATATCTGCTTATAATCCCATTCAAGCATTTTAATTAATTCCTTGAATTAAAGCTAAAATAGAATCATACACACTACAACAGTGAGCTGAATGAAACAACCCTTAGTTATTTTATTCAAAGTTCAGATATGCACATATAATGGAGATAGAAGAGCTTGAAATTATCATTTTGATTGAAATGCTAATACTGTTATGCAATATTAAATCCTCATGAACTTAAAACCTATCACAGAGTGACTCAAAACCTAAATTGCATTTCTCTCTAAAACCATTGATCTTTACAATTAGCTCTGCAACTTCGCCTAGACTCGATCAAAATTATCTAACTTGCTAACTTGTACTTCTAGCCTTGAAATCCTTCTTATAGAAAAATGAAGGAGCAAACAAGCTTCGGGCCAGAAAGTACACACGTCACCAGCCGATTAGAGCACCTGATGATATTCTAAAAATCGTTACAACTGCAATCATCCTGGAGCATATTCATGTTCATCATGTCGACTGAGGAAAGTTGATGCGATTCAAAAACCACAAGAAACCCATACCGAGAAAGTCATAAATACAAAACTGGGGCCGTTGTAACCGCAACATCAGATTTGCCACCTGTCCATAGTCCACTCTCTTTTACTCATCATAATTCAAATACTTAGCTACCCACTTTTGGTATTCTTCATTAGTAGGCCAGTTAAAATTAATCACCTCATTTACCTTTGTACTATAAGGCATATACTTTACTGCTACCTGATTCACATATCTTTCAAAAGACTCCAAAAATGAGTTGGTACCAATAATCTTATCCATACAACTCACCAACAAATCATAATCTGAGTCATCACAAATTAATTTAATTTGATTATTGATGACCTTATTTGCTTGATCCTGCCATTGTTGGAGTGTTCTGATTTTGCCCTGCTCATCAATTATATTAGGTAATAATGTGTTACCCCAATCATTGAAATTATTTACCAACTCTTTAATCTTCCTACTCAAATCATCTGGTAGGGTTTGAAAACCTTGTAATGATTTTACTAACACATGAGTAGGCTTCAATGATTGGGGCCTATTATTTATATCAAACCTTGAGGCTTTATTCATGATATCCAGATCATTGGCCCTAGGGATCCAATTTTTAATTATTTGTACCACTACCTCTTGATCCCTATCAATATTCTTTATTGCTTCCAACAACAAAGAATATAAAGAATGTACAGATTGCAATTTACTATCTACCCCTTGATTTAAGTGCTCCAAAATAGTAGTAACAATCTCCTTTTCCTTTGAAAGAAATCCCTCATCTGTTATCCTTAATGATGTCTGTAATTCATCAATTTTCTATATGAGCTACCTCTTCATTAGCTCAACAAAGCACTCAGTTTCTTCATCAATTTGTTCTAGAGGAGGGGTGAGAGCAGGATTCTGAATGGGAGACCCTAGTGTGGAAACATTTGTAGAAGCAGGAGGCATTGACCCTGCTGTGGGAGGTAATGTACTGGTTCCTGAAGCATTTGATGTTTCCCCAATCTATCTATATCTGAACCTTTCCACTTCAGTTTCCAATTCAACATTCCTCTATTGCATTTTACTATATTCTTCAATCAAAATGTTATACTTCTCCATTAGGCTCTTCCTTTCAGCCTCCTCCCTTTCAACAGTCCTTTGGGCCAATTTGGCCACATTTACAGTTAAATTAGTGGTCTTGGTGGTTGAAGTCTCTGAAGCTCTCTTTATTATTAATCCTCCTCTGAAATTTGGATTAATATCAACAATATCTGGTTTTCTCCCTTGTGGAGCCAATGCCCAAATTGCCAAGGTCTCATATTCTTCACTAAAGGTAGAGTTTTGCAATGCTGCCTTAACCTCTTCCTCAAAATCTTGAAAAGGATTCTTGGACTTCATAATAGCATTAAAAGCTACTGCATCTACAATATCCCACTCAGGAAAAATCAATACACTAGCCTGACTCACCCGTTGTCTTCCTTCTTCAAGAGTGATGTTCTTGAACTCCTCCATCAATTCAACTTTTACTTCTTCGTCATTCTCTTGGTTTGACCTGTTAGGCCTTAGTTCCCTTCTCTCCCTACATTTATCTTGATACTCTTGAAATTTCATTCTCCATGCCAATTGCAAGAATACAGGAGTTTTCACAAATGTATTGTCATCTAAAAACTCCCTGCATGCTTCCATTCTTGCATATTGCACACTTTTACCTTTCATATCTAAATCAGACAAAACCAATTCAGCTGACCTAGGAGGGGAAAGCATACCAACCTGTATGTCCTGATCAGTAACAATAATTTCATCTGTCAGATCCTCATGTGGGTGATTAGTTCTCTGCCTCTTAGGGCTTGGCTCAGATGGTGGTGATGGGGGACTATCTTTTGGTGATGACTCTAAATCAATGATCTTAACTGCCCCAGGTACTTTGAATTTTGGATCTGGTCATGAAGGCACCTTCATTATTTGCTTCCCCTTCCTATCTACTTCCTCCTCATCACTGCCACTATCCTTTTTCCTTCTATAGATGGGTCACTTTTCTATAGGCTGGTATACTGGCCTTGTTTCAATTGGCCCAACACTTTGTTCTTGCATACCTAGACTTAGCCTTAAATTTATCTTTTTAGTTGTCAAGGTGTCCATAATCTCCTTGAAGTTCTTCATTAGAAAATCAATTTTCTTATGGTATGGACTGAACTCCAATAGTGGATCATACTTCGGATCCATTTCATGCACAACATCCAGTAGCTTACTATAAGCTATCCATTTCTCCTTGTTCAACTCCTACTTATTTAGATCAAATTCATTTCTAATAAGGTCCTTAGGGAAGTTGAACTCATGTGCAAATTTTCCAGCTTTTATTCTTTGTCTGAAAAGAGCAAAGAAACCCTCAGGATCATGTTGTCGCCTTGGACCACATTTCAAATGGTAATCAACAAAGAATTTATCAAAATGTGTCCAACCTCCCTTTGAAAATACAAAGTCAGACACCACTGTATAATCAGGGAAGAATGTTCCTTTCCCCCTTCCAGTGAGGTTGTCTTCATGAATACAACCTATCTGCCACATAACTTCTGGAAACCCTACTCTTGGTGGCACATTGTATGGCAGTATGTGAGGGGCTCCCTGAAATCCATATACTCTCAAGATAGTGCTGACTGGGTATGGGATAATGTCACCCCAGTTATGGTAAACCCTCAACTTTGGCTTCCTCCCCTTTGGCCTAAAGAAATCATGCAATTCCTCAGGGATCCTAGGTACATTCACCATCAATCTAGCCCTTAATCTAGAAGCAAAAAAATTATCAAATTGCACATAACTGGTGCTTTCCTTATTATAGGATAAATCTGCAGCCCATATCTGTACTGACAACCTTTCTCCATCAACTGATTGCCTTAATTTCATCTTCTCAGAAAAGAAATCAACATTCATAAACAGAAACATATGCATCAACATAGAATACCAAAAGAATTGAGTACCAGTATCATTTTTCTACAGCTTCGACAACCCTTCATGTATCCTCTCAGCCAAGAAAAAAGCAAAGTCATATGTCACAGAGAAGTTAGGGTGTTGTATTTGCACCCCCATGAACATGTATGCAATAGACATTACCGCATTAGGACTAAAACCCAAAATCTGACATAATGAATAGAAAGTGGCCAGGAAAGGTTTTGCAAAACAATTCAATCTGAAAGGTTCCTGGTCACTAGGGCTGATATGAAATTGTGAACCTCCTACCCTGACCAGATGAGGTGGACGCAGCTTAGCCCTAAAAAGAGATTTCAGCTTTGCATACTCCTGCTTCATTTCCTCAAGATTGATAAGAACCAAGTCTTCACTCGGCTCACTCAAATCAAAAATCTGTTGCATATCTTCTCTGTTAATTTCTAGTAGCACCCCTCCATCATTATCCCTAATTACCCGTGTAATAGGGTCATACCTCGCGGCCACTGCCCTAAGTAAGTCCACATCAGGGAATGCATTTGGTACAACCAGCTTCCCCATGTCATACATCCATCCATTTTAAAAAGGGTGAGGCAAATTCCTCTGTCCATACCACAATCTGAATATTTCTAAGCCGATGAGAGGAACCCTAGCATCGACAATGTTGGAATAATTACACACTAACCCCTCCCCTAGGATTTTCCCTTGCATCAACACTACACCTTTCCTTCTATCATTTGTTGATAATAGAAATTGATCCAGGAAATCATCATACAAGTTTTCTTTTCAAATATTCAATGTGGCCAGAGTGCTGCTTGGTTGGTGCCATCTTGGAAAAACTAGGGCTTTGTTACAATGTTACACTTCAATTGGCTGGGACTAAGCAGAGATAGGAAACTATAGAGTAAAAAACTACAATTCCTCACAATTTATGATTAAACTATAGCCTTAACAAGAGATTTCAATAAGCTCAGTGACAAGCATAGCAAACCCCTTTCCCAAATTTAGGTGCAAAATGACTGGGAGGCACAAAAAATAAACTTACAGTTCTTTTCACATAAACTCCAAATTCTGGCTACAGCGGCTCGCAATTTCACCTTCGGCTCTGAAACTATTTTCATGAAATAATTGGATACTTTGTGATACAAATGAGGCAGGAAAATTGATTTTATGTCGATCAAATCTCACCAATAAATGTCTCATCTGCCATTAAAGCTCATTTGCGGGCTACACGAATGACTCCAACCACATTTGATACAGATTTAAATTTGAACCGTTGATCCTCCAGTTTGATCAAATCATCGACGACCAACTTCAAAATAGGCTAACATAATCGCCAACATGGCAATAAGGGGCCCACCATTCCATACGCCGCAAATAAAAACCACGTGGCGGTTGCCCGCGATACCGCAATCCCTTGATTTACCATCGTGGGATGGCGGGCAACCATTGATCCTTCTCATCAGAGATCCTACTCCTTAAAAAATGGTCGCCGTCCTTTCCGTTAACTGTCGAGCAACTTTTCCCTCAAAATTATAACATCCGCGTTGAAATAAAGCATGTGCATCTCACAAGCACTTTAGTAATCCAACCCTTAACACATTTAGAACCGGCTAATGCTTCCTTCACTCTTTAGACCTCATCGGATGAGACACGTGGCAAGCGCTTGTGATATCACGATCCTATAATTCCTGATCGCGTGATGGTGGGCACCGTTGATCTGCAAGAAATAGATCAACGACAACGCTAATTCAACCCTCTACAAAATAAAATCATCGACGACCACCTTCAAAACAAGCTAAGACAATTGCCAACACGGAAATAAGGGGCCCACCTTACCATACACTACGAAGGAAGTCCATGTGGCGGTTTCCCATGATATCGCAATCTTGAAACTTTTGATTGCGCGATGGCTGGCAACCGTTGATCCTGAGCATCAATGATCTCGTTCCTTTAACATAGTCGCCAGCCATGTCCTTAACCTTTGAGCAACTTTTCTAGTGAGATTATAACATATCCGTCGATTTAAAACATGTGCGTCTCGAGAACACTTTAGTAATCCACCTCTTAATACATTTAAAGCCGGCTAGTGTTTCCTTTACTCTTTAGGCTTCATCGGATGAGACACGTGGCGCCCGCTCGTGATTTTGCAATCAACCCAAGCACCATCATGGGATGGCGGGTAACGACTCAGATCAAATGGCAGTTGGTTAGCAATAGCGCAAATTTGATCCCGTAGATAGGACACGTGGCACCCGCTTGTGATTTCGTGATCTTTCAATTCTTGATCATGGGATGGCGGGCACCATTGATATACGTATGAAATAGATCACAGCGACACTAAATCAACCCTTGCAAAATAAAACATTCATTAAAAGGAGAAGTGGGCATTACTAGAAGCGAATGACAAATAAAAAATTATATTTATAAAAGAAAAATAAAATAAATTTACAATTTGTTTTATAATTTCGCACAACTTTAAATGTATGTTCACTCATTAAGTTGTATTTTTTTTTTGTCCACATTTTTATTTTAGATGTTTGTTTATAAAATATAAAGATGCATTAAAAATATATTAGAAATATTTTTCTTTATATTATATAGCATTCATAACATTAAATTAACATAGAATAATTTCACAATATCACTTAACCAATCAAAGAAAAATTTAATCATTACTATGACATTATTCTCACATCAAACTAACAAATAAACATTGAAAAAAATTTATTTTTTATATTATAACATTCATAACTTAAATTTTTATACACAATATCAAGTTAATTATAAAAACATAAAATTATTTATAAGCAAATTTTTTTTTTTAACAATTTAATAAAATATAATTTAATATAATTAAGAAAAATTTAATAAGAATTATAGATAAATTTATGAAATATTGATTTACTTATCAAGAAAAAATCAATGATAAATTTACTTATTATAGATAAATTTACTTACCAATCTATTTTAACCGTCAAGAAAAAATTAATCATTAGTGATTGCAACATTATTGGCACATCTTTTAAACGACAAATAAGGTTAGCGTTCAATTAGTATTCAATTTGGGTTAGGGATCAATTAGGGTTATAATTCAATAAGGGTTTAATTAAGGTCAAGGTTAATAGTCTTAAATTAGGGCTAGGATTGGAGTTAGGGTTCAATTAAGGTAAGGGTTATTGTCTATTTTAGGGTTAGGGTTCAATTAGAGTTCTCTAGGGTTTTGATACAATTAGGGTTAGGTTTCAACAATACCTAGGGTTACAATTACAGTTCAATTAGTGTTAGAGTTAGGGTTATAATACAAGTTCAATCAGGTTAGGGTCAAGGTTTAATTAGTGTTAGAGTTAGGGTTGCAATAATAAAATTTTCCATAATGATATGGAAAGGCATTCAATTGGATTCATATACAAATGCACAAATAAGAATTGGTAATTAAGAATTCTCTAGAACTAAAGTTATAACAAAAAATACAATCCTTAGCTTAATCATTTGTTCTTTGTTAGGGTTGGGATAAGAATTTAACGGGGCCAACTGAGACTTAGGAAATAAAACCCTGCGAAGGAAATAAAGTATTAAAATCAAAGTTGGATTTTAATTTTAATCTGGTGACGTAAGCATAAGCCATTAACCCCAGTGGTCATGTTGCCGACGGCTTAGCCAAAGCCTTTCATTAAATACTAACTGTGCAATGTGTAGGTTTTTTAGATTCGAAGATATGGGAGAAGATCTCGATCGTACCCCACCAACTCGCAGACCTAAGGTGTCGCCCTGTTATTTGGCACGGGGTCAGCAAAAGGAAGATGTGTGTCCTGTATGGATTAATGTTATTGGTCATGAGGAAGGTGAATGATGCTTCGTTGGATGTCAAACCGAGTTAGCCTGAGATAAACCGTTTGATCTGCCAACTCTTCAGAAGATTAGCGGGCAATATTCGAAGTTGGAAAACAACACATGGTGGTCGTTTTATTGTACAACTGGTGAAGCATTAATGAATTATTCCTTGCTTGTGTAGTCACGTCGATCTCAATCTGTGTGAAGATGTTTTTGGAAATCATGAAGGGTGATCTTTGGATTCTCATGCAGCTCTAGTTAAACGGTGACAATACATACGCTGCCAAATTGCCATGTTTGCACATGCATTTTTACTAAGCATTGATGAAGGTTTCCATTACCTCGCACAATAAATACAAGAGGAATTAACTGCTAATAGTGTCATTCTTGTAGCAGTTAGAGCACTTTGTGGACTGAGTCTAATCAAGTTTGAGTGCTTTTCTGAGAAGAGAAAATGAGTAAGTCAGTAAGGAGGTCTGTTCGTTTGAGCTCACAAAAGCTCGATCCTGCTATTCAGGAAGGTGCTTTGGTTGACAAGCCCAGGCTTGTACCCACTAGATGCAGTAGAAGGTTGCAATTCTAGGATGTTGCTGCTCAACTGGTAGATGACAAAGGCAAGCAGTCGACGGTGTGCTCTATTACTAGTGTCGGTAGGAAAATAAGGTATGGGCATGGCTCCTTATCTAGATGCCAACACTCTCCCATTGACCTTACAAGCAAGACTTCTGATGATGTAACCAAGACCGACTCCGACTACTGTCGGTATTTACATCGCTTCAATCACGGTCTGCCCTCTGATGAGGAAGTGATATTTGTGGTGCCATTGGCTATTAAAACCCCAAGCGGACGGACTAGAACCGTATTGGGCAAGGACAAGAAAGAAGAGGAGGCTGATGGTCTACCGTATTGGGCAACAACTAGAAGCGAGCATGTATATTGGGGTCTAAGCGCTGGTAAGGACAGGGTGGCGGGTAAATACGAAGTTGTTGTGGTGCCTTAGTGGCAATTAATTTGGTTCGCTGGTTTTTTGCGTGGATACAAAGGGGATTGTGATGAAAATTTGTGTTCCCTTTTCTTTAAGCTTTCCCCAGTTCATGCACTATATATGTTTTGCAGATTCAACGTGTGGGAAGTTTTGTAATGAAAGTCAAATGCAACGGAGATTTTGTTCAAATGATTTTTTTTGGCGAAATTACATTTGAGCCCGAAGCTTGTTGCTCCCTTGTCATATAAAAGGGAATTCAAGGCTCATTTGTAGGGAGAGAACTGATGAAAGCTCTAGCTAGGTTTTGAGTTGAATATATGGGTAGAAAGACATCTGTCCTCTGATGAGGAAGTGATATCTATGGTGCCATTAGTTGTTAAAACCCCAAGTGGACAGAATAGAATAAATAACCTGTTTTGAGTTTTGGATGAATATATGCAAATTATCTTAAATTGTATGCAGATATGAGTTATAAGCGTGAATAAATGTATAATTCTAATATATTTTCTTTCCTTATGTGGATTTGAGTGAATTTTGAATGAAATGTTAATGATGTTGTTATTCTTCTTTTGAGAATTTGTTCAATTGTGTGTCTATGTTTTGGGTAGAATTCAATTTTAAAATTTTGAGTTTTCATATTTATATGTGTGAGATTGATCTAATATTCCAGAAAATGAATGTTAAAATATGATGAAAAAAATGGACATAGAATGAAGTAAAATTATATTTGCATATATTGATAAAATAAGATCTAATAAACAAAAAAAAATGCAATTAAAAATAAAGGAAAAATAATTCAACCCAAATCTAGATAAGAGAGATAATTAGATTATATGATAACTTTAAGGCTAGGGTTAGGGTTTGATTAGGATTAGTGTTTGCTTAGGGTTATGATTAGAGTTATGAATCTACAATTAGGGTTCAATTAGGGTTATGATTAGAGTTATGAATCTACAATTAGGGTTCAATTAATGTTCACTTGGGGTTTGTTTCTTGGGAGAAGTTTATTGAATGGTAAGTGTATTTTATAAAATTAATATGTCAAGAATTAATTTTAGATAATACTACATGTGGTTTTTCATATGGTATTAAATTGTAGATTAAAATTGATAATAGATTTCCTTCCTTCTTTTTCATTGTAAGCTACCATAATATATGGCCTTAAAATCCTATTCATATTTTGAGCTTTTCTAAACTATATAACACAACATCCAACAAAAAAAATTGTTATGCATTTTTTCCAAGCACAAATCCTTAGAATTCTTAATGTGTTACATAGGTTAATTGTTTATTGCAATAAATAAATACACACTAATATATATATTATGGATTTGAGGGAAAATATTAAAATATTTATATATAGAGAAAAATTTAAATGCAAGGGATTCAAGTACATACCTTTTCTTTTGTTAATGTTGATGAAGATACAAATCTTGATGAAGTGCCAAATTTGATGACATGATATAAAAAAATGGAATATCTTTGCTCTATGTGGCACTTGAAATTTTGTACAAAACTATAGCTAACTCTATGTCAAATTTTTGACTTTGGACCTAATACATCAATAAATATGAGCTTTGACACATGCCTCCTAATCTAGCATACAATATGTACTTAAATGCTCAAAGGAAAATAGTTGGGAGTAGTGTTGAGATTGGTGGATGCTGGGGAAGGTCAATGCTTCTGCTTGTATCTCTCCCTATAGATAGAGGTAGAGATGAATATAGAATGAGAGAGGAAAAGGGATAAAATAGATAGAGATATAGAGAGAGATAGGGGAGAAATAAATATATAGAGAGATAGGGATATATATATATATATATATATAGAGAGAGATGTAGAGATAGAGATATAAAAGGGGAGATATAAGAGAGGAGGGAAGAGAGAGATAAGTAGAAGAGAAGAGACAAATAGAGAGTGGAGGGAGATAGAAATGGGGAGATAGAGAGAGAAAGAGAGGATAGATAGATAAATGGGAAGAGAAAGAAATAGATATAGAGATATATGGGAAGATAAGCAGGACTAAAATAAGAGTTTGAGAGATATGAAGATAAGATAGGGGGTATAGGGGAGGGAGCAAGAGATCAGGGAGAGAGATGGGGAGAGATAGAGAGGAGGGAGAAAGGGAGAGAGATATGTAGAGGAGGGAGAGATAGAAGATGGGGAAGAGGGAGATATATGTAGAGAGGGGGAGAGAGGGAGAGCGAGAGGGGGAGGCTAATTTTTTAGTTTAAATTATATAAAATATTCAATAAATAATAATATAAATATTATAAGAATTATATAATTTGTATTTTAGAATTACACACTATATTTTATTTTTTGAAAATATGTGATTTTTTTGCCATTTTCCTATATATTTAGTATTAATATTTTTACATCTTTTAACAATTCAATATATAATACAAATAAAATATAGTTAATAATTTAATTAACTAGCATACCTATATTAATTAATAATATATGTAAAACACGTCGAGAGTTATCTTTATCAAGATGCCTATTGAATTGAAAAAATGCTTACATTTTCATGAATATGAATTTGGAAAGCAATCAATTTGATTTCATTATTGTTTGTATCATTGTTTATCTCAATTCCCATATATAAGGGTACACATTGAAATTTGAAATCATACCAACCTGCCTATAACAAAAATCAACCAAGAACAATAAATTTAAAAGCATAAATGTTCATCAATCATTAGATTTAGTATTGACAACATCAAAGAAGTATATCATGACAATATGGCATTAACTAACTTAGATATATCCACTATTTTTTTTTCAAATGTTTGAATACATTGTTAACATTATATACATTCAAGCATTTGAATGTTATGAAACCTATAGCTTTGCAATTGAGTCTAATAAAGCTTTGCTCTCAGATGAATAATCAAACTTTGTTGTTTTATGATTGTGCATTTAATCCTTTGTTCATCATTATAAGTCTCTTTTTTCACTTGAAGTTTAAATATGTATTTGTTGAAAAGGACCTTTTGTATAATGTGTGAAAACTTAACATCATCTTGTTTTTCATGCTTCAAAATGTTCAATTCTTTTGTTGTTACACCATAATTTCTTCTGCCACTTCTTCAAAATTTGTAATCCAAGTGAATGAAGTATGGTCTTGCACTTTGCATTGAAATATATATTTATAATCACATTCAGGGAAAGTTTTATCACATCTTCCACAATACCACTGACCATTTTCATTAGTGTTTACCTTCTTTTTGTAGTGCCTATCTCCAATTTTCAAGGGGCATGTTGTATAACAAAATTTTTCTACCTTAATGATAGATAAGGTAGCTTTTGGGTAAGTGCACCAAGATGGTTTCCAAAAAGGGGGCTTAAGTGACCACTTTTTTTCTGAAATCAGGAAATGCTGACCTTGGACGTGAAATTGAGGATAGTTACACTCAAAATTTTGAGATGGAACAAAAACAAGGATCAAAGTGCTCTGAGTCTACTTTCTAAACTTACTAATTTATTTTTAAAATGGTTCAGATTAAGGGGTTCAACAGAGGGATGTACACAAATTGGTGTTGTTTTTGTCAGAAAAACATAACATAGCAACTCTTGTACGACCTGAGCACGGTGAACTTTTTTTTAGTATTTTTAAAATCGCTATGGTCAGAAGTTAACTAACAACATCTAGTTGATGCACAATTTTTTTGATAATTTTTTAATGAATATTTGATTTTTTACTAATTGTCTAAGTGGGAACTTCGTAAAAAGTAGAATTTTGGCCATGCTCCCCCTACAAATTTTGGAAAGTAATAGATTTTTTTAAATTTGTAGAATGGAGTCTAGTTTCTAAAAATGTAATTTATTTGAAATTTTGATGAACGCTTAATTTATAATGAAAAAAAAACCAAACACTTCTTTTTGATAAAAAACATACATACAAACAAAATAAATTATGGATGAAAGCCCTAACATTGTTAGAAAGTAAAAAAAAATTATATCGTTGGAAAGCTAAGAGAGAACTTAACATTACCCATGTGTTCAATTTTGTCGATATTGAACCAAATGCAATCTTGACGGTGAGCATGAACCCGATTATGTGAAAAATTGTAGAATTTGCAAAAAACACATCTCTGGTCGTTGGGAATGCCCTCCAAACCTTTGGCTTGGTATTCCAAGGAAAATACCAAAGCTAAGGCTCGGGGATTCCCAAAGAAAAATATAACGTGAGCGCGTAATAACGCGCTCGTGTTATTTATTAGTTTTCACTTTTTCCTTCTCCATGGAACATTTCTAGCAACAAATAACACGCTTGCGTTATTTATTCCTTTAGTTAAATGCTAGTTTTTTGAATGTTTGTTCATATGTTTGTATGTATATGTATGCAAGTTCATATGTTTGTATGTATATGTATGCAAGTTCATATGTTTGTATGTATATGTATGCTGGTGTGTCATGTATGTATGTATGTATGTATGCATGCATGAATGTATGCCTATATGTATGTATTTATGCTTATGGGTGGGAGTGGGAGAGTGTGTGGAAGGGTGGGAGAGGGTGGTAGAGAGTGAGAGAGGGTGGTAGAGAGTGGGAGAGAGAGGGAGAGAGTGGGAGAGAGTGTGGGAGAGTGGGAGAGAGTGTGGGAGAGTGGGAGATAGAGATTGGAAGGGAGGAGGAGAGAGTGGAAAGTGGGAGAGAGTTGGAGATGGTAGGAGAAGGTGGGAGAGAGAGGGTGGGAGAAGGTGGGAGAGGGTTGGAGAGGGTGGGAGAGAAGGTGGGAGAGGGTGTGAGAGGGTGAGAGAGGGGTGGGAGGCTGATTGGGGAAAGGTGGGAGAGAGTGGGAGAAGGTGGGAGAGAGGGGGAAGAGGGTGGGAGAAGGTGGTCCAAAGAGTGGGAGAGAGTGGGAGAAGGTGGGAGTGGGAGAGGGCTAGAGAGGGTGAGAGAGAGTGGGAGAGGGTGGGAGAAGGTGGGAGAGGGTGGGAGAGAGGGTGGTAGTGGGTTAGAGTGGGTGTACAATATAATTTTTTTTAAAAAACTAACTTTATTAGAACACGAGCGCATTATGAATAAATAAAGAGATGGCCATGGGAGAGAGGGTGGGAGAGTTGTAGAACCTAGGAGAGGGTGGAGTGGGTGGTAGAGGGTGGGAGAGAGTGGGAGAGTGTGGGAGAGGAGTGGAAGAGTCCACGAGGCGTGGGAGAGGGTGGGAGAGTTGGAGAGTTAGAGAGCGGGAGAGAGGGTGGGAGATGGTGGTAGGGAGTGGGAGAGTTTGGGAGAGGGTGGGAAAGGGTAGGATAGAGTGGGAGAGAGTGGAAGAGGGTGGGAGAGAGTTGGAGAGGGTGCGAGAGAGTGGGAGAGGGCGGTAGAGAGTGGGAGAGAATTGGAAGAGAGAGGGTGGAAAGAGGGTGGGAGAGAATTAGGAGAGGGTGTGAGAGAGAGAGTGGGAGAGGGTGGGAGAGTGTGGGAGAGAGTGAGAGAATGTTGGAGAGGGTGGGAGAAGGTGGGAGAGAGGGTGGGAGTGTTGGAACTGTAAAATTATGAGAATTTTACAAGTTGTTCATACCCATGAGTTTCTGAATGAGTCCTTACCATAGACACAAAAATCCTCTCTTCATAACATTTTGTGCATATTTTTCCATGTGGTCTCGTAGAATCGATTGAGTCATGAATATTTCACTATATAATCCATATCGACAAGAGATGGTGAGGGTCTCCCCGATCCATAATGTTTTTTTTGCTGATATACATCTGTTTTAGGTCTATCGGCAAGAATTTAGAGATGTCACACTGATCAAAATTCATATGCAAACACCTATCGGTAGGACACAGTTTATTGTTTCGGCAACAAAATGACATATTAGTGAGAAATATTTCATCGGGATGAGCCATAGAAAAATCATATTGTCTTACTGATTGGTTCTCGAGCAAATGTTTTGGCCAAACCAAAAGTCTTCAGAGTGAGGTCTTTCCGAATGTATTATGTCTCATCGACTAGCTTACAGAATGACGTATCGGCTAGACTAAAGGTTATCAGAATAAAGTATCAGCAAATGCACCCGGTCTCACCGACAAAGCATAAGAGGATTATATCAAATGACTCTCGGGATGAGGTTATGTAGTCTTGCCAACTCATATGTCTCACCGAAGTGTTTCATCAGTGAGAGAGTAAATATGTTTCATCGGCTGGAAAACATACCATGTGGTGTATCTCGGTAAGACACAAAGTATTCTATGAAACCTCTCCCCGACTCCAAAAGTCATAGCGAAACATAAGATAAAGGGATATATATCGACAAGACAGTGGTTATCGCTATATTTCATAGTGAGTCATTGTAGGTCATACCGATCGGAAAGCAAAGTGAACTTATCACCGAGACAATAATTATCGAGGAGAGTCATATCGAACACATAAGAGTCTTATCGATTAGGATACAAAGGGTTACATCAGCCAGACTTAAGCCATCAGTGAAATGTTATGTAGCATCTGTTTGGTCTCGCTGATACTGTTGAAGGTGGGTCCCATCATTGCCATCAGAATGAAGTCATGAAGTCTTAAGGACTCCTATGTCACAGCGACAAGATTCAAAATTGGAGATACGTTCGGTGAGACTGGCTTCTTCGGCGAGAGCTATGTGAATCATACCAAATGAAGGTTCATTGGTAGGAAAATTGCTATGTCACGGCGATCAGAAAGTGAACTTAAGGAGATGTTTCGGTAAGACATGAAGTGAGTTGTGGGACATCCTGCCGACTCCATAAGTCACAACGATGGTTTTCATTGATGAGAGTTTCAGCGATATACTTGCGATTGAAGGAATAACCGTCGGTGAGACATTGAACATCGGTAAGACTGTGTAATGTCTTCACTAGTTGCCCTAATTTCTCCGCTTTTGCTCATTTTTAATGAATTTCCCCCCGGCTTTGTCAAATATTTCATTTTAAATGTTTTGCTTTGGAAGCAATGAAACATTTAAATTATATCGCACAAAAATTTCCTCGGGCCCCACCTTGTATAGTCCATGTGGCAGCCGCCTGTGATTTCACAATCAACCAAAGCACCATCGCGAGATGGTGGGGAACAACTCAGATCAAAGGACAGTTGATGAACAGTCGTGCAAATTTGATCCCCAGATGGGACACGTGTCGCCCACCCGCGATATCACCATCCTATAATTCCTGATCATGAGATGGTGGGCAACCATTGATCTTGAAGGCATTTTGATCGACGGCAGCGCGAATTTCATCCTTCTAAAAAATAAAACATTCATTAAAGGGCAAGGGGACATTACTAGGCGGATGGAAAACAAAAACATAAGTTTTTTTAAAACCGTTTAGCACAGGGCCAACCAGGACTTAGGAAAATAAAACCTGCGGAGGAAATAAAATATGAAGACCAAAGGGACCAGGCCCAGATGAAATGATGGGGCATAAGATGTTTTTAAAACCCTTCAAAAAGGTAATGAAAAGGTGAAATAGATCCCGACGAAGACATTAGGTAAACACAAGGGTTTTAAGATGAAGACAAAAGCTAAAACTGACCTAAGAAATTTTCCAACA
>VDFB02369396.1:0-15957 GCA_007258455.2 Sequoia sempervirens
TTTGAATCTTATTTTACATCTATTGGTTGCAAAAAATCCTTTACTTGCTGTGTCATATGCCTGCCAGTTGCATTAATTTTAAAGTCCTTTAAATAGCTTTGGGTGCATTTTTTTTCTTTTCTTTCCAATTATATATTGAATGAAGTTTAAAAATGAAAAAATCCTTTCAAACAAATCCATTAACGTGCACACCTGGAAGACCACATTTTTTTGAAGGAATTATGTCACACACCTTCACATGCTCCCTTCCTCTCTAGTGTTATCAACATGTACAATGATCTATTCTGACTATCTAATTGAAATCAGTGTTACAGTTGTGTTTGTCTCTAGCAGATTATCTGAAGCAGATCTATGAGTATCTTTTCCAACACTCTGTCTAATTCTCTTTCATGACCACATCTTGATGCCTAGATGTATTTTCTACAGCTAGTGGATTAACTTTTGATTGATTGGATTGGAGATAAATGAAAGTCTCTGGTTATTCAATTGCCACACATTTTCAATTCATTGATTGCCATTGAGATAAGAGGAAGAGAGCATTGTATTTTATGTTTTTGCAGCCCTACATGTGTTTGATTTCATTTCAAGTACCCATAAATCAAAATTGTGGTGCCATAACCGTGTTTCTCTTTAATAGTTACTTTCCATAACTATGTTTCTCTTAGAATGGTTGCAAGGAGTAAGGCTGTGGTAGCGATGCTCTCACACGATACTACTTGCCTAGAGTTCTTCTTTACAGCTGAAAGATGCAAAAAAAATTGCTTCTAGAGGTGGATTTATTGCATGGTAAAATTCTACCATAAATGCATTGAATGAATCATCACGAAAAAGACATCTTAGATGAAGGTTCCATTCTAGATTCTTGTAGCCAGGAGATATGTCAAAATAAGGAGCCATCATAGGCTGATTTTATAGTTTGGCAATGACTCCAACTACCACTTCAAATCCTCTACCATGCATTTTCTCAAAACGTGATGTCAAATAGTAGCGTACCTTGTTGAGGTGCCATATCAAACTCTATGTGCCTTGTTTTCTTTATTTTTGGTGGCTGCACAGCCTTGCAATAAGTTATTAGTTCTATTCTACGGTCATAAATGATTATGTGCTAGAGGGTTTGGCGTAGATGTTTTTATTTCTTTGAATTTATATGGTATTTACATTAAAGTTGCATAATACGTGGGGAACACATTAAGGATGTGAACTACTTCAAAACATCCTTTGCTGCATTGAAAGTTATAGTAAAGTTTTAGTCTCATTTCAAATAAACTTTGCTCAACATACAAACATTAGATTAAAGAATCGCGCGGCTTACATATACACTATTTTGAGTGTCATTAGACTCTTTTCCTTATTGTAGACCATTAGTTTATCATACCATTTATTGCTCCTTTATTCTTCCATAAACACCCTATGCCCCAATTTGATGCCACAATCTTTCCATAGATTCATTTAGTAAATATTTTGCAATTATGAGATCACATCTTTTGGGGCAATATTGAATCTTTAAGTTGCAGGTGCTTTCTCCTAGGCATTAGAAAACTTTTTTGTAATCTTTTTGAGGTGTGCATGTTATCTCTAGCAGTAGCAGTAAATACCATTATCTATTTTGAGTATTGGACATATTCATTAATACCAGATTCATGGAATAAAGGATAGTAGGAAACCTTTGACAATGTCTATTGGTGGAAGGGACTCTCTGATCTAAAATCATTTTTTTTATCTTGCATCATCCCTTTAAATTCTCTTTATTTCTTTGGATGCTTTTATAATGAAAATTTCCTTATTCAGAGGAGTACGTTTGATCGATAGCTGAATAAAATTCTAATATATTTTATGTTGTGTTCTTTAAGGTTATGTATGTGGAATATTAATGCAACACTCTTGGGGATCTCACTTTTTGACTGGCAACATTAGTTTTTTGAATCTGTATTTAGTATGGTGTATTTTGATCTTAACATAGTAGTGATTTTGAAAAAAAAGATCTATTTTTTTTTCTACTTTGCATAACAAGTTGGCATCAAGAAACAACAATGGTTTGTGCTCACATGAGAATCAAACAATAATCAGATTTGAGTTGGAGAAGTGCTTATCAAACTTGAAAAAAAATGCATTTTTAAATGCTTAATGAAATAGCCTAGAGCATTCATGTGTTGCTTTTATTTTCTATTTTGGGCCAACTCACTTCAATTTTGGTTTAAAATCAATCATTGATTTGATAATTTCAAAGCTAGATTAAAATGGAACATTAGAAACTAACTAAACTTTACTTTGTGGTTGAAAATCAAACAAACAACTTTCACACTTTGATTTTGGTGCTTAAAAAGAACTCATATTTATTTGGGCTTAAAATGAACAAGTGCTTGATTCCTGTGATCTTGTCTTTGGTTCATTTTGAGTACATATCCTCTCCCTTTGCGCTTCCTGCGATCTTGTGTGCTAGAGAAACACTAAAAATGCATTTTATTTTTTTAATTCACCTTTAAGAGAGGGATTACTATGAGAAACACCCCGCAACAAGAAACTCATAGGCATGTTCTTGCAAGCACATTTACCGGCGGGCTATATCAAAGGGTGTGAAATCATGAGAAATTAGCACCAATCCATGCCAACAACAAACTACACCTAATCCCATGCCTTAAGTGGAATGAGAATGGTTGAAGAGCCTTAAGTGGCCAAGTAGGTGAGTGTTGGTTCCAGTGTTCACGGTTTGTTGTCATTAAGAAACTTGTTTGTAGTAACCAACCAGTCCATCCAACAAGTTTATCAAAGTGCTGCATTGGAACTTAGATTCCAAGAAGTTACTTGCCATGTACAATCTTGGCTATAGAGCTTAAGACTTCATTCTTAACATACCTTTATATTTTTCCTTGGTTGCATGTAAAGTCATCTCTTCTACTACAAATTGCATAATGCAAGCTCACCAAGAAAAATGTACCAATTGAGCTAGGATGTTATATTGCTTGTTAGTCAGTTCGAAAACATAGTGCTTGGATCTGAAACATTGAGACAAACATTAAACAAACCATTCAAATTTCAAACCCTTTAGGAGAAATAAATATCCTTGAAATAATTCGCATGCCCTTGCTTGCCCTTGGGATTCATATCCTTAGAGGTTTCTAGGCATTTGGATTTCATCTCAATTTTCTCCTACTAAAGTCCACATTAGGAAACTATGTTCTTGAACCCTTGATTTTCACATAATGGACCTTGTGTAATGAAAATGGAATTGAGACATAGACATTCAGTTTGAAAACTAAGCAAGAAGAGTGTTTGTGGTAAAAAAAAGTCACTAAGCAAAGCTAACAAATTGGACCCCACATATGTGCTTGATATATTTTGATCATATGGTTTTCATGAAAACATTGGGCTTTTGGTTTAAACTACTCTCAGAGAAAAGCATGTTCTTCAATATCTTGGCCTATTAAACAAAGTCTCTCTAAGTCTCTTAAGATCAAAATCAGAATTTTCTTTCATCTCCTAAACATCAAAATAAAAATCACCTGACAAATAATTCTTGGAAATCTTGAAAAAATCCCTTATGCTAAACTTTAGGAAAATCATTTGAACCAAATCAAAATCATTTCATTTGTTTAGATGTGTGTAGATGAATCCTTCTCCACATATTTAGTCAAATTATCAATCCTTGTGAACAAATCTATCCCTTGATAAACATCAAACATCCTGGGGTTTATGAGTTCACTATCCAAAATCTAAAATTAGATCAAATAAAAATCATCTTGTTTGGTTAGCTGTGTCTAGATGAATCCTTCTTTACACATTTAGTCAAATTAGCATCTTGTGGAAAAATTTACTCTAGGACAACATCCAACTTCTTAGAGTTTATGAGTTCACTATCCAAATCAAATCAAACCAATCCCAAATCAAATGAAACATCAATCCAAGTCCTAAAGTTTAGTATCCTCTTCAAGGTTTTCTAAGAGTTCCAATCATTCACCAATCATCCATCTTTCATATCTCATCACCATCCTTTTGATCCTTAAAATCTTAGACTTTATTTTTTGTACCTAGAGTTAAGATCAATCCAAAGAATTAGAGTTTCACATCCTACATTCTTGAAAATTGATCCTTATTTTACGATCTGAACTAGACTTGAACACAAGATGAACATGGAATATAAACTTGATCCATACATCATGAGTAATCCAAGTCAACTAAACTTTCAAAGCCGTACAATTCTGATTGATTATCAACACTCACATCTATACAATTCATACATGGGATCATTATCTCCTACAAACCTTGATCGTACAACAAATGTGAGTATGCCTAGTGAAAATTTTGGAACACCTTTCCGAATGATAGATATAAATCCAAGTACGAACTTACAAATCTATCAACCAAATAATCAATGTAGGAATCTTCAAGTGAACAACATCATTCCACCAAATCCATACATGCCAAATACAATTTTACCAAACATGAACATTTCAAATCTACATGTGACAAACTTTGGGATAGATATGCTTGCAAAACATACAAATGTTTTTCAAAGTCCAAACATGATGATAACAACTCCATGTATTGATCGAAGTCAAGGTAACACCATGCAAAATAAAAGTTACCTAAATCAAGTCAATGTGATTCCCAACATCAACAATGTTCGATTTCAACCCATAATGCCAAATTTGAACATCATCCCAAGTCAGAACATTGTTCAAAATAAATTTATCCATGATCCCATGCAAACACCACAAGTGTACATCCCAAATTTTCTTGAACAAAAGCCAAATAAAGGGAATCAAATTCAAAATGAAGATAAAATTTCACTAGAGAAACTTGCTTCACATGCCAAACTAATTGAATTATTGAGCCAAGAGATATCTTCACTCCAAAATCAATACACTCTTCCATTGGTTAATCCATATCATCAAATCATTGAGTTGTGTCCACAACTGCATCAACAACAAAATCTCCAATGTCAAGAAGTTAGATATCAAGATCAACATCAATTACAAACCCAATTACCCCATCTCGAAGATCAATCACCACATTTCAAACATCAATCACCACATCTCAAAAATCAATCACCACAAGGTCAAGTGCAAATCTCACAAAGTAACAAACAAAAATGCACACCACCTAGAAGACCAATCGAATCAGTCCTGCAACAATTGGTAAAAGAAAATCTCATCAAGCTCCTTGTCTATGGGAACTATCAAGAACCCCTAGTTAAACCACCAAGGTATAATGAGGAGCACCATTGTGATTATCATAAAACAAAGGGACACACAACATCAAGTTGTATTCAACTCAAAAATATCATCCAAAACTTCATTGATAGAAAAATAATAACTCTTGGGGACAATGATGAAGATCCAACCACTACTAATAATGATGAAAATCTCTCAACCACAACTATTGAGAACAAGGGTCAAGATCAATCCATCACTAAGCACCTTGAATTGTGTCTACCTCATCTGAAGATCAAAACAACATACATCAAGAGTCACTTTTCGATCATGATCAAAATCCACCAACAATACCCAACACCGATCCAATTTGGGAAATGTCAACATCACTTGACCCTATGGTTGAAGAAATTCACAATCTCTCCGCTGAAATTGTTTAAAAAAATGTTCAAAACCTATCCATCAATGAGCACATTGAAGATGTTTCCACCTCATTCGATGAAAAACTCGCCATACATCAAGAGCCACTTTTTAGCGATCTATTTCAAGGAGTGTTAGAATTATTTGATCCCATTGACATAAGTTACAATCCATTGACCAATGATCTTATTGAAAATGTCTCTACATCATCTTATGAGTTAGAGGATATATCTCAAGAATTTATCCCAAAGCATGATTAACATCTTTCACCAAGGTCTAGCAATGGTCCTTTCCAAGACATGTTGACCCCCTTTGACCTCATGGTTACAGATACTGAAAGAATCCTCAACTCCGCACTTGATCTAACTCCACTAAAATATCAAGAGGATATTGAACCACTTACCATGACTAATGACGATATCCAGGAACCCTTTGAAAGAAATCCATCCTTTGAAACTGACCCATGTTAAGAACTTGATCCAAAGCATGTCAAAAGTGATTATGAAATTATTCAAGATCAAGAGTTTGTATCTCCAAGCGACTACAATGGTCTAATGGAAACTCTCCTATCTATACAAGATGATCATATTCACATTTAACACATACTCCTCCATCTACCCATGAGATGCTTTCCATGGATGGAGACATAGATTATCATCCTCCAGAACAAGATTTCGTTACTCCTGACATTATTACAAAAAAAGAGCAAGTTATTGATTCCTATAGTCAAACTAAGTTTTCAACATCAGGATTAGATATATCCCAAAGTCAGAGTGAGGAAAGCATTTATAAAGATATCCAACATTATCCACTCAAGGAAACATGTCATATAGAACATGATATTTCAGAGTCAGCAAAGCAACAAATTCTAATAACATCATCTATGGTATTCATTTATCAGAGAATTCATTCTAAACAAGAGCTCTCAGAATAAGCATAATCAAAGCATGAAGGCCATATTACCACCATACTAGGGGCAACTATGTCTCAAGCAAATGTCAACATATGGAGCAGAAAGAGTCCTTATGATGAGACTAGTGTCAATACTACAACCAGGCACGTCATGAATCTTCATCCACCCATCACTCCATTCAAGAATTGGGACCAACATCAAAAGAAAGATTTGAATCAAAGCACAAAGAATGTTATGAAAGCAAAAGAAACAAAGCATGATGGAAAAATCAAATACACATGGATACCAAAAAATACAATGAAAGATTATCCTTATCAAACTCCATCGGTCAAAGAAACTATGGGGAAAAATGAAAAAGGGAAAAGTATACATCAAAGATTTCCACAAAAGTAAAAGCAATATTTTCAAGCGACATACAAAGTGTATCAAGGAATTGGTCCTAATTCCATGCACACTTTCGTATCCACCCATCATTGCTCATCTTCCCAAGTTTTGAGAGTCATAGGTTCCAAACTGTCAACCAATCCATCTTTTATCCCTAAACACACTCCATCCATGCCTCCACACATGATATCCAATTCTCAAATTGACCAAGTATTGGCAATGACCCTTCATCATAAGGATTTCAAAGGAACTCTATTGAGATGTGCACACAAATACAAAGTTAACTCTGATATCGACAAAGCAGATCAATAATCTCAAAAGTTGTATTCAAGTGCATGTATCTTAGAAAAGCAACTTCTTCAAGAAGGCTATCAATGGAACATCATGACATAAGAATCTACATCGACACCACTAGATGGTTTAGCATGAATTTAAAATCTTTCAGAAAAACCAAAAATATGAAAATCCAAAAAAATTAGAAAAAGGGTTAGATAAAAATCATCCTCTAGTGAAAACCACTATGATGGCACTTTGGATAGGTTCCATGATGAACACCTGGAAAACAATTGTCACATGTAGAATTGAGCATCTACGTGTGCCACTTTAGGTGAAAGCATCTCATCCCATCCATAATAAATCCAACATTTCATCCATCTCAGCCATAATAAATCTAGTCATCCATGAACCAATTATCCAACCCATTTCCATCTTTCTTCCACATTATCTTGATCCTGACGAAGTTTAGTGCACACTTTATGCTTGCTTATGGTAAACATCTTGACATGACCCATTTTCATTGTTCCTATCCTATGCAGCATTAATTGAGCCATGAAGCATTATCCAATTGAGAATACTCTATTCAAACACCTTATCTTATTGCAAGATAATCCTTGGCATCCTTTGTGTGCTTACCATATCCATCCGTCCACACACCTATCCAAGCATCCACCCATGGCAGTCCATACATTGCTAGACACTGGGGGAAGATATGTATATCCTACTTCAAGAATAAATCTTGATCTATATCCTCAAACTTATGTGGTGACCTTAACATTGGCAAATGTTAAATCAAATTGGTCAAAAAAATTGTGACAAAAAGAAACCACTAGCCCATGGCACATTTTCACAAGAAAGAATTCCTTATCATGCTAAACATCTTTCATTGAACACCAATCAAAACAATAACTATCAGTTGCATCTAATTTACACTTCAAACATCACATCAAATCATTCAAACAACTTTTGTTCCAAATCAAGCTTCATCAATCGTGATCAATCAAATCCAATCAAAAAATCATCATCTCAGGATATCATTGTGTTGCTTAACACTATCCTTGCATTGTTCTGGATCCTCAACAATGTTATCATCATCAATCCCAACCAACCAAATCCTTGCATTATTTTTCATCCTCAACAATGTTATCATCATCAATCCATCAATCCCTCATCATCTTAGGATATCCATCATAATCCTTGTGTTGCTTAACACTATCCTTGCATTGTTGTGTATCCTCAATAATGTTATCAATCCATGAACCCTAGCTTGGTTTTCAACAAAATCTTAAAATAGATCACTGATATCATCACACACACCCATATCCAAATCGTGAAAATCATGTGAAAAATCCAAAAACATTAGAAAATCATATGAAAATCCCAAAAACATCCAAAACATATCAAAATCCAAAAAAAAATTGAATAAAACAAAAAAGTCAAAAAAATGGTATCTGAACTACATCGTCTCTGAGCTTAAACATAGGCAAGGCTAATCTTTCATCAGCCCCTGAGACATCAAAATCCAAAAACATTCAAAAAAACATCAAAATCTAAAAACATTCGAAAAAGACAAAAACACAAAAAAATTAAAAAAAACACAATCCCAAAGCATTCATAAAATCTCAAAAAACCCCAAAACATTTGAAAAATCAAAAATCAAAACATTTGTAAAATCTTGAAAATACCAAAAACAACCTCAAAACATTCTAGAAACGTAAAAAAAATCCAAATATTTGAAAAAATCCATTTTTCCCATCTCCCTTTCACTCGAAATAATCAATAATACATAATAAACTAATCGTCACCTTCATCCTTTGGCAACACAAACAAAAACAATCACAACAATTAGCAAAAGAAAACTTCAAACACAAAATCAAAATCAAAACAACAAACTTTTAAACGCAAAATCAAACTCTTGATCATTTTCAAACATGCCAATAGACTTTATATCAACAACTTGTCAAACAACTTATCAACCCATCATCATCCTATACAATGCATGTCCTAGAATATATCATTCCAACAATGGGCATCATTTTGGAAATCACTTTGGATTCTTATCCTATCAAAACACATCCATTTGGCTAGAGGTATGAAGAACATTGACTTGTTTGTTTACTTGATCTTCTCTTTTGATTTATCTTATTGCACTCATTTCAAGGACCTCTTAATGATATCCAAACAAAGGATTTAGATAGAAAGGAATGGTGCATCAATCATTATCCTTTTGTCTGTTGTGCTTGTTGGATGTTCTTGTAATATAACTTGGTGAATACTTACTTTGTTAGGTACGTCCTAGTGAGGTTTTTGTATGTCAAGTGTGAACAAGAATACTCCTATCTGTTTGTCGAGTCAAAGTCCATCACACTAGGTACAACACCATCCTGGTTCTTTATACCTTGATGCATCATATCTACATGTGTAATCAAACATAAGGTAAGTAGCCCTTTTAAAATATCAATTCTTGATAAGAAAATCATTCATCATCATCTCTAATAAAGTCTCGTCAGATCATGGACTTGTTGGATCCTCTTGTCATCATCTCATTTCTTCTTTAAACATAACATCACCGATGCACCCATATTGCATCCATTTTGCATCCACAAATCATTAGCATACATAAATCTCATAATCATAGCATATCACATCATCCATCTCATCCATCTCACATGCATTATATCACCATTTAAGTTGTTTAGGATAATATAGATTGGTTATTCTAAGCATCTTAAAACCATATCATTTGCATCATCATCATAACTATCCATATGTCTATCTTGAACCTCTTTATCACGAGATCAACCGTCAAATTGAATCTTTTCTCTCCATCTCTCAAGGGCGCAATGTACCAGTGTTCTTTTTGTTGGGGCATCTGAAAAAATTAGAAATTTTGCAATTTTGATCGCGACAAGTTTATTCTTTGAATCAACGCATCAAGTACATTGCTTCAAAGAGGTGCAAAATGTAGACATGTAAAATTGACATCATGCATAATCATATTCACTTGTCAATTAAATAAACCAAGTTTAATTGATTAATCTCTTAAGGTCATCCATTTAAATTGAATAAATTGACTTTATTTAATTTAAGCCTAACAACATCCTCTTTGATTAAATAAATCAAATATTTATTTAATCAAGTCTGAAATCACCTTTCATCCCCCTTTGATTTAGTTAAATCCCTAAATCTAAGTCAAATGGGTCAAAACCCCTAATCCTCATCTTAATTAATCAAATCCATGATTAATGCTAGTCCTAATCACCCATCACATCCTCTAGCTTTTCCCACTTGAACAAATAAATCAATCTATTGATTTATTAATTCATCATTTTCTTTCAACTTGGAATAAAAAGAGACTATTCTTCCAAATTTGAATCTCCCCCCAAGTTGACATGTACATCCAACAAAGCATTTAAGAGGTCTTACATGTCATTTGCAAAGGTAAAACTTGGCATTTAACATATCATGTCATCAAATTCAAATTTCAAATCTCCCCCTCTTTGGCACATTGACCAAAATGTGCTCATTCCTCAACCTCTCTCATTTGGACAAGTGGCATCTTGCCATTGGTTGGATTTTAGTCCCACATCCTCCATGTTTGGCATTCTTTTATCCTTCTTGGCTATTAATAGAGAGCTTCTCTATTGTATCACTCCTCCACAATCTTAGTATCTCTCTCCACAAGTTCAAAATCTTCATAGCATTTTCATATCATTTTATTATGGAGCTTAGAAAAGAATTGGGAAAGGGCTTCTTTCCACACCGAAGAAGCACCAATCCACTATGAGATAGAGTTTGCATCATGTTTTCATATGATTTTGCTTAGTTTCATTATTTATTTTGTTTGTAATATGAAACATGTTGGATTATTTCATAGATATGTTTGAATATATGCTTTGTTTTAATAATAACAACTGCAAGGGAAGGACAACATACTGATTGATCCAAGCACACAATAAAATACTACCCGGTGCATGCTAGATGAATGCTAAAATGGTTGTACAGGCTCAAAAGAGGACGCACGGTAACTATTTGTGAAATTTCCTTACCTAGCCCAAAAATAATTCTAGCTCCATCTCTTCTCCCAACCACATTTCAGCTGAACTCCCAATGTGCACAAGCTCAAAAGAGATCAAATTTTATGTGAAATCTAATAGCAATCCAAGAAAATAGAGGAGAATACCACTCTAAGCTAAAAACCCTTTCACACAAAATTAAGTTACACAGATTAAGGTCTTACAAACATTCTTAGTGCCTTGTACGTTATTGTTGAAAATGCTTTGGCAGACGTGTAAGCAAATAGAAAGGACAAGTTATGCAAACTGTAGAAAAAATGTGTGGGTATAAATGAGGCATGGGACTGATAGACACTGCCAAGCAAATGCATTTGTTAGGTGTAAAACTAGACAACACAACCTTTTACCAACATCCTCTCAGCCTGTGTCAGGTGTTAGATTTACCTTAATATTTTCTCTTTATACCGCCACACTTTAATGATAGAAGCTGCAATAAAAAATAGATCAACACCGATATTGATAGGAGAAGTAGCAATATTAAATGGAGGGATTTCAAAATAACAGCTATGAAATAAAATAGATTCTAATGCTTTGTGATAAGACAAGATATGCATAAAGACTTCTCCAATTTGGCATGCAAAAAAAATTTATATACCAAAGCAAGTCACATTGATTGATCCATGCTATTCACAGTGGACAAAAGTTGAGTAGACTACCACTACATTTCACACCCCTATAATTGGCAGTACTTTGAGATACATACTATGAAGATAAAAGAATATTAATACATTGAACTCAAGGTTTCTTATTTCTATAATTAAATCAGAATGGACTGAAGGGACTGCCTGCCTGCTTACAAGTACTAGTAAAAAAATGAGATCTAAAGAAAGATGAATAAGTAAAAAAATGACCATATGCGATTAATTTTTTAACCATAAATGAAAACATTGGTTGAACAAATCACTTTGTCATACATGTGCAATCCTCCTTCTAGTGCCATTTTGTAGATGCTAAATCTGCAAATGACTACAATCCTAAAACACAAAGCATGATTAGTATTTTAAAACAAAGCAAATATTCAACATCCCTATGAAATAACTCAACATGCCTTATAATGCAATCAAAACAACAAAGGATTAGATAAACTAATTGAAACAATACAATAAAACATGAAGTAAATCATATCTCATAGTGGATTGGTGCTTTTGTGGAAAGAATCCCTTTCCCAATCCTTGATAAGTTTTTAATGATGGAGATGTGTGATTCTTGAATATAGTTGAAATACTCAAATTGTGGATGATCCAATGCAAATGATGAATTCTCTATTTATATGAGAGAATGATGGAGAGACATGTAAAATGGGTGAATGTGGGACTAAAGATTCAACCAATAGGAAGGAGCCACTTGTCACCCTATGAGTGGATGGAGGATGTGCAAGTTTTGGTCAATGTGCAAATAAATGAGATTAGTTGGCTTTTTCAAATTCAAATTTGGCTTGCTCGAGGGAGTAGAAGGGACTTAAATTCCAAGTGGGGGATATGTAAGAGGGGAGTTAATGCCATGTTGGAAGGGACAAGTCAACTTATTTTGAAATTCAAACTTGAGGGAATATTCTCCAATGATGCCTTGTTGAGGAAAATGAGGATTTTATAAATGAATTAAAATTCTTTATTTCTGCAAGTGGGGAAATCTAGAGAATGTGACATGAGTTAAATTAAATTAATCAGGATTAGATTAATTTAGTGAGGGATTAGGTGATTTGACCTTTTTGCTTTAGATTTAAAGATTAAACTAAATCAAAAAGGAGATGAATGATGTTTTTAGATTTAATTAAATACATATTTGATTTATTTAATCAAAGAGGGATAATGATAGGCTTAAATTAAATAAAGTTGATTTATTCAATTTAAATAGATGACTTTAGAGATAAATCAAATAGACTCGATTTATTTGATGAATGGTTTTATTGAACCCGATTAAATGCATGATGTTAATTTTTCATGTCTACACATGTAATCTGAAGACCCAAAGGAGGATAATAAAAATATAGTTTAAATGAAAATTATTGACAAGTTCAGTACAATTATTTTTAGTACTCAAATAGTACTATCAACCTATAAAAACAAATAGAACTAAATTTAGCAAATGGCTATAGAATCATCCCAATATAGTCTAATTTATGACCATGATCACATTTAAGTGGTGGTGACTATTTGGGAAGTAGTTTTCTTCACATCAATGGTGAAAGTCCTTCCAAATGTGTGGGTGTGGATTGGGTTTGGGATGGTACAAAGTTTCTTTTAGAGAATATTTTAAGCTTAAACATAATGCAAAACTTAAGAAAACTCAAAACATTAAAAAGAGGGCATTTTGAAATAAAAGTTATAGGCCAACATCTAGAGCACTAGACAAACTAATTGAGAATTCAACTTACAGAAGCTTAATAAAGAGTTATTCCTTGGTAAAAGAAAAGAATGCTTGTTTATGTTATTAAACAACAATCACAAGATTATATTGAGCCTCACAATAAACTAATTCATCCATACAACATATTTCCTCTTGAATTATATGATATTCAATTTATGTATCTTTCATTGATTACACTCCATGGCTGGTTTCAAATAGTTTAGAGTGTGTCAAGCTATTATTTTTCTTCCATTTTAAAGTGTGAATGTAAACTTATTTCCACCGAATATGAAAAGGAATTTAGCTTCTTATTAATGACAACCATAGATTTCGTATACACCACTAACTATGTCCTCCCAAGAAAAAAAAAACATATAACTCTTAAGAGCAATTATAATTTTCCCTATTTTACAACCTCTCCATGTAGGCTAGACATATTTTTTCTATAGGGGTAGGTACCAAAAATGTTGCTAAAATGAGGAACATTATAGAAGACTGAGGTAGAATTGACATTGCTTAAACAAGGTAGAACCAACATCTCTCAAATAGTGTAAGCTTGTTGAATTGTTTCAATATCCAATCCCTTCAAATTTACTAACAAACTCAACATGCCCTTTTAGAGTATGTAGTCCTCTCCTCCTGTAAACATCAAGATCAACTAACAAATATTAGAATACAAAATTTTTCATAATGTGAAGAATAATGATCGACACAAAGAACAAAATGGTAGTGATCTTAAGATACTACCTTGCAATCTTGGCACGTCCTTTTACCTCTTCCGCCATTTGATTGAGGTCTCTAAAGTTGTTCCTATCACCAAACATCTTAGTATCTAGAGGATGCAATCTATGAAAAGTCCTTTGAGCATGGCCCCATTTTATTTGTTTGGCTTCTTTGCCAAAATCCTTTTAGGTGGTGAAGGAAATCCAAAATATACAATAATTTCATTTCAATATAAACTTCAAATTATATAAATATACTATTGTTAATCAAGCACTACTATGAAGATCAATACTTTTTTTTAACCAAATTTAAATAGAGAATTGAAATGCATATGAATGAAAAACTATAATATTTTAAACCTACAAATGCAGGTATAAGTGCATATTACAAGGATACAACTATGTTATTATAAAAATAATAACAAACCTGGGTCTCCTATTGAATAGTTATATTATTACAAACTACCATTGGATATAGAGTTTTCAGTAAGCTAATACAAAATTTAAATCTATAGTCATATCAATTTTGTATCGTAGTAAAAAGGAAAACTGCTTGATTTTGGGAATAATTGATGATAAAAATGGACTTAATTTTTCCTTGATCTAGTGTTTTGAGGTGTTTTACACATCCGCATTAGGTCTAGGACCTTTATAAATTGAATAAAATGCATCAAACAATGTCTTGAAAAGGTGTTGTAAAGTGTTGTAAGAGAATTTCACACTTCTCTAGACTTAATGAACCCATTTTCCCCTTTATTCAACATTATAAAATGTATTTAAATGCATCTTCACATCAATCTAGAAGACTTGGAAATTAAACTTATTTTTAATCTAGTGTTGTAATGTGTTCTATACATTCACATTGGATGTTGTGCCTTTCTAGGCTATGCGAACCTCATTTTAATGTTGTAAAGTGTATTTAATCACACTTTCACATTGAATTTTGTGTCCCAAACCCTAATTGACCTTTACATCATCATTAATAGGAACCTATTGCCTCATATTGTGCATCCCAAGGCATAATTTGATCAAATACCCAATGAAATCAACATAAGAACTGAAATTTCTCATTGTCCAACATTCTAGCTGTTAAAAGGACCCCTTTGGGACTAATTAGCCACCTTGGGTTAATGATTCCCTACTAGGTGGGACTAATTTTTCCAACATGGTGAATTAGTCCCATTTGGGTCATTTTTGAGTTTTGAGCGAGAAATTTTGGAATTTAAGTTTTATTTTCTTTCATGTCAGCCTTGGGGATCAAATTAACAAGAATTTTAGGTGGATTGCATATAAATACAAGTCTCTATGCCCTAATTCACATCTAATCATTATTCATTTATCATTCATTCATCATTCCTTATCTTTTTCAAGTTAAGCAAGCTAGGGTTTTAGCATCTTAAGTCATCAACATAGATTTCTAAGACATTCAAGGGAAGATTCTTCATCTTTTGCTACAGAAATTCAAGATCAATCATCATGGAAAGGTATTAACTCCATTGTTCCATGCTTCAGTACATTCTTTCTCCATTTTGGTTTAATTACCTACAAAGGGGTCTGACCAAGGAAAACCCTCATGCCCTAATAATCAACATTTTTCCTTCCTTTCTTGTGTGTTTGCAGATTTATGCATCTTGAAGACTTGGAAATAATTGTAGGTTGAGTTAAATTTT
>VDFB02369397.1:0-23260 GCA_007258455.2 Sequoia sempervirens
ATTATTATCATTACCATTTTTTAATAACTAAATTACTTAAACAAATATTTTCTCTTAACTAATTTTAATTATCAATTAATTATTTTCCTAGCTGAATGAATATAGTTTAATTTGTCAAGGAGAGAGCCATGCCACTTAAGTTTAGATCCTACTCAATTTGAGTATAATCTTTTTAGACTTTCATTGTCTAATCTTTCTCTTATCTACCAAAGGTTAATTATGTTCTTGGAGTTGGTCTTAGATTCTGGATAAGGAAAAACAAATTTGTCTTTAATCTTGTAAAACTTATGAGATTTACAATATAGAAAAGCATTTGGAAATTTAATGTAAATGACTCTTTATGTGTAACTAAAATTGTCAACCTAAATACCATATAAATTTTAATTCTTTATTGAGATTAATTTGAATACAAACTATTTTCCGTGATCAAGTGTAGAAGGGTTATTCTTTCTCTATATACACCATACAAATTTTGACAAGTTAGTAATGGAACACCTCTAGCAAAATTTAAAAAAATGAAAAATAGTAGTTAAATTGACTCACTATTATAGACCATTAAATCTCTCCAATTCAATGCCACAATACAAATAACAAGATTTTAAAGAATTATAAACCATAATTTAAAATCACTATCACACTAATTGCAAATTTAAAAATAAAAATTAAAACCTTAATCATACTAAACCCTTGACTAATTTAACATCATAGTTCTCTCAATTATACTAAACCCAATATTTGAATATTCTTGAATTAAGAGAGACTAGGTAATAAAATACCAGTTATAAAATAGTTTCCATACTATTTAATTAGGTGAGAAAGAGACATTGTGCTCATCTCATGATAAATAATTGATACAAACTTTTGAGCCTCCATTAATGGCATTTCCTTCCTACCTAGAAAGAATAGGATTATATTAAATATTATGTTATCCATTCAACTAAAGGAGAAGTTGATTTAGGTATATGCAATAATTATAAAAGGAGAAGTTGATTTAGGTATATGCAATAATTATAAAAGATCATTAAAAATCAATAAATCAATGAACTATTCTAATTATGAAAAGAATATGATATAACATGCAATAGCAAATTTCTCCTATGAAAAAAGAACTTAGTATTGTAATTTTACAAACTTTGTATTAATATATAACATTTCCTTACATAGTTTTTTAAAAATGCTTTGTGACATAACGTTTCATATTGATGTTATACATGCAATTCATATTATATGGTATAAAAAGTCATTTTTCAATATTAAATACTCACAAGCATTTAAATTATCAGTTCGAAAATATTATAAGTTATAGTAAACAAATTAGTTGTTTGGTACTATGATACTTTTTAGGATATAAATCACATGGGTAATGACAATGTCAAAAATTTATTAGGGTTCATATTTATGAATTATTTAAATTTGAATTTGAATTATACAAAATATAAGAATGGTTGAGGTATTATTTGTTTTTAATATAATGTTTTGTATATTATTTATTAGGTACTCTAATATATCAATAGTTAAGGTAAATAGCATAAGAATGAGATAGGAGGGAAATAGCATAAGAATGAGGAAACAAAAGAGGACGCGGCAACCATTACATGCCAAGAATCTAATTTTGTTGTAGCTAGTTGCCAAGAAATAATGAACATAGAGAGGCAATCAAAAGAATTTAGTTCTTTACTTGAAAATTTGAGGTTTGTGTTGATGAAATGCACATCAATGCAAGTGATTCAGTAATTATTGAGAAGCCACACAATTTCATGGAGAGTGATGCTCCCATTGTTCAATTTGATAGTATGCCTAAGCTTCAAAGATTTTCATTTGAGGTGCATGGAGAAGAGATTCCTTGTGTAGATCAAAATACAGGTTTGGCATATTTTGCATTACCATGTGAGTTGGAAACTTTTTCTTTTTGTTTCAATTCATGCAATGAGGTGGTTAGTAGCCATGGAAATGACCTGTCCTTTTGTGAGGAGAGTTCTCTTCCCCTTACAAAAGGTTTTCTCTTGGATGTTGGCCTATCTTTAGAAAAGTTTGAACCCTTGTTGTTGTATGCTCACCTGAGGCACTGATGTTAGATGAATCTGACACTTGCATCATATGGTTCCCCTGCAATAGAAAAATTTACAATGAAATGATCCTTCACCTTGTAGACATTTTGTGTAGTTCCATGCATGTTAGCAACAATTTTCAGTGGTTGCAACTATGGTTTGAGGGAGATCAACTCCTTCAAAAGGTTTATCTTTGACAAAGGAAAACTTCTATTCTTTTCTTTTTGTTAGTTTTTAATGTATATATTGTAAATATCTTGCTTTCCATGAAGTCCTTTTGCACACCCTGTATTCTCCTTAAGGGAATGTTTTCTGTTAACTTTCATGCTTTTGTCCAAGTGCAAGCCTGCACATGTTTTGTTTTGCTCTTAGGAGGCCCAGTTTTGTAAGTCCCCTTTATGACTCTATGCCCAATGGATGGTTAAGGCCTCTAGATCCCATTATTAGCAGGCAATCATCCCGCAGAAGTTGCCAAAAATGTTGACATTTCATGCCACTCTTGATGACCCATCATTGATAACTGATTCAAGAGATCCTGCATGGGCCATCTTGCATGAATTCTCCTTGAAGGTTCCCAAAATTGGATAAGTCCTAGGTTTTTGGGCTTTTAGACTTTCACTTACCTACTTACTCGCATGCCTTCTTCATTGCTCTTGCTCCTTCTTCTCTTCCTTCCCTTTTCCTCTAAGTGTTTTAGGTTTCGACCTTAGACCTTACCCTTTACTGATCTCTCATGGTAAGCTTCAAGCCTTACCCTCGATCACCGAAGCTTGATTAAAGTTATCAATATTTTTCTAAGTCTTGGTTTGTCAGACTTCGGGGGCCAGTCTTCCCTCTTACCTCTTCCATCTTTTTTCCTTTCTTCTGTCAGTCTTTGGGTGTCATCCTTCATCCTTACCTCTTCCCTCTTATTGTTTTCACTTCGCAGGGTGTAAGCCTTCCTCTCGACCTTTGATCCTTGAAATCTCACCTCTTGCTTTTGGACTTCAAACTTTTTGCTTTCTTCCTTCTTCCTTCTTCCTTCTCATTTTCACTCTTTCCTTTGAAAAATTGACTAAGTGTTGAGTTTTCAGATGTCGGGCTTCGACCTTCTCCTTTACCTCTTATCTTTCTTCGATAAGAGGCAACCCTTCTCTTCGACCCTCAATGGTTCCTTTTGACTTTGTAGTTCCTTCCTTCTCTCTTCTTTCCTTTGGTATGTGGTAAGTGGTATGCCTGAAGCCCTATCTTCGATAGTCCAACACCCATACAAAATGGGTTGTTTTGCAACTCCAAACCATTTAATGCTTAGTAAAGGTTTTCTTTTGGGCTCAACGCCCTGACCTTTTAGTGGATTTTCACATGTTTTCTCTAGGCAGCTTCATTAATGCGTGAACCACTCCACAACTACCAAATTTGATTTTTAGGTTTTCAAGGACAACATTAAATGCTTTCTCTAACTCTTGAAAGTGGATTTGTGGCGGTCATATTCATTTATTCCTTTTGATGAGCTGCATACCCATATCCTTAATTTTGTGGGGGATTTGGATGACTTTCAAGCAAATATTTATGGCAGGGAGGATGGTGTGCAAACTTTGTTCTCTCTAGGCTCTTCTTGGTGTGAATTTCATAATAGATATTTTCTTGATCAGATCTCTTTGACTGCTAACCTTAGCTGGGTTAGGGTTTGAGTTTCATTCATCCAAGTTATTCTTGATCTATAAAGGCAACACTTGTATTCTTTTCTAAGGGTTCTTCCTTTGGCTCCTCTAGGGTTTTTCTTGTATAGACACTATATTTTACACTCTGCCATTGTAAAGATTGGCTTTTGCCTCTATGGTAATGAAATTGACTAAGCTTTCCTCTTCTCAACTTTTGTATGTTTGAGTAAGTTCATTACCCTCATATCTGTATGTTTGGTTTGTGTTTTTCATGCATGCATGTTTGACTTAAATCATTTGCAACTGTTGTGTTGAGAAACTCTCTTTCATTCCAACACTCTGTCAAACCCTAACCTCCATGTTTTCCTCTGAAATCAACTAAATAGAGAGTTGTGTAAGTCCCTTGGTCCCTCTTCAATGATGTATTGAGCAGTCTAAGCCAGGAAGATATGACTTTCCATCTTGGTGTATCACCTCCATTTCCCTTTCATGTTCTCCTTCTAACCCTTTTTCCCTGTGAGTTGTTAGAGTAGGGTAGTGGTAGGATTTCATGTGCTAGGTTGGACTAACACATTGCACTTGGATCGAAAGAGGAAGCTGGTCTTCTCCAAAGACTCGACCTCATTTGCACAATGGTCCCACACCTTGAGGTTGTTTCCATTGTGTCATTGGAATGTTGAACTTTGTGCTTAGTAGGGTGCAATTTCATGTGACAACAAATCCCTCAAGTATTTTATATTTTATCTAAAGGAGGAAATTCTTCCCACCTAATTTTGAATTTAAATTCCAAATCTTTTATAAGGAGGATTACTACCATTAAGACATGTCAAGAAGGCATTCAACAACTAGATTCTTTCATCTTTGGTCTACATTAGGGATCCAACTTTGGTGCATGATTATGATTTTTTCAAGACAAAAAATAAAACCATGATCATACTATATCCTTCACTAGCTTAACATTGTGGTTCCTTCAATTACGCTAAACCTAACATTTAAGCATTTTTATTAAGGGGGTTTAAGAAATAAAATACCAATTATAAAAAAACATTTTCATACTATTTACAAATACGATCAATGTAAATAACTTATGGATGTATCAAGTGAGGAAGGAATAATGTGCTTACCTCATGGCACACATTTGAGATAATTTTTAGGCCTTTGTGAGTGACATTTTCTCTAGAAAGAATAGTAGTAATGATAATATGAGATATATTGCCATTTTATTATATTATCCACTCGTCAAAAGTATGGTTGATTTGAACATGCGTAATAAACATAAAAGATCATTAAAAATAAAGATCATAAAGAATTATATTATTATGCAACATAGAAAAATATATAATTACAATTTATTTGTAATTTCAAACCCTATCAAAATGTACCTCCCCTCATCTCATTTAGCTAGTTTTTGTTCAAGTTGCGAGAAAATGCACTTGTTTAATTTTCTCCTCTTCCTGATGATGGATCACTGAGTGTGATCCGAAACGTTGACAAAAAAATACATAGTTGAATCCAAAAGCTAAGCAGTTTAACATATACTTACCTTCTAAAGTGATCACGACTTTCCATAGTGACACTACATGTAAAATTTATAAGAGGGAGAGATATTATGTAGTAGACAAATATATTGATAAATACGAAATACTCTTAAACATTTAAATTAGTGGTGGAGAATATTGGGTGGTTGACAAATATGTTGTTCAATATAATAATATTATTAAAGAGTAAAATCATTTAGACAATCATGGAGATTTGTAATAAACAAATTAGTTGTTAAATATTATGCATTTCTTAAGAATTTAAATTATTTGAATAAAGACAATGTTTGATGGTGAGAGTTTTGTTTTATGTACTATTTGTTCAATTATGTTATTTTCAAATCATACAACAATAATTGTAAAACATTAAGTTTACATTTGATGGCCACTTATATATTCTAGTGAATGAGATATTTTTCAATATTATTCTTCATAATATATATAATATTTTTAATATTTTAATATAATAGTAGATACAACCATCATTAAGTTTAGCAATTTTTAATATATAATTTTAATTCTTATCTTGATGCTTATCCTAAACAAAGTTAAACATTAAAAATTAAAAAGAATAATTCATGACCCGAATGGGTGGCGTAGTTGGTTAAGGGCTTTGAGTTCGTCCCATGTAGGTCCCAAGATCGATTCTCTCCCTCGAATGAAATTGTTTAGGGTCGTGTCAGGTGCGGTCTTAGCTCCTAGAGGACTAGTCTCGCCTCAGCTCGCCTCCTCCTCCCCCAAACGTGGCAAAAAAGTAAGACCAGGGCAAGGGTGGTTGAGTTCACTTGGTTGAGTCGCAAGGCCTACACGATTTGAACGCATGGTCTGGGGATACCTCTGAGTCACCAAAAAAAAAAAAAAAATCATCTTTTTATTTTTCTTCTTTTTGATCAATAGGCATTTAAGGGTACTTGCCACTATCATGTTAATTGGGGTGCCTTTGTTATGCCTTGAAGCAATTGATTGATCATATGTTGATTAAAAACATCCATGTACTCTGTTTTAAGAAGCCCTTTGACATGCTCTAAAACAATTGATTGATCATATGCCAACAAAAAAACATCCCCATTCTCTTAATGATAGTAAGTTTCCACAATCCATATCATAGATTTGTATTGCTTCTGGATTTGATTGTGTCAAGAGTTTTTAGCATCAATGTTTCAAATCACACTCCATGATTTTCTCCTCTTGCTCTCTTTCATCCTGATGATGGATCACATAGTGTGATTCAAAACGTTGATGCTAAAAACTCTTCACACAATTGAATCCATAAACAATACAAATCTATCCCCATACTCTATTTTAAGAAGCCCTAAGAAAAGTTTTTGAAATGAAGACTATAACTACGACCACATCACCCTCTTCAAAACGAAACCCCTACTAACAAAGTAATCGCCTAAAGTAATCCCCTAATGACAACCCACTACATCCTCCCATTAAAATACTACTTTTATTTGATCCACTTAAACTAATTTATCATATTTTTACTATATAATATTGATATAAAAATACCAGTCCAGGGTGGAGATATTCTCTAGTATTTTACCTGTCCCGTCGAACAGTCATTCAAAGGGTGTTGAAGGAAGAAGGGTAGAGTGGTAGTTGTTAATATGAAGTAATCATGATCACGAAGGCTATGTACGGTACTAGGTAGAGGGTGACAACATTAGATTGAATCTGTGCCGTCCCTTCACCATCTGTTCCCCCATTTCAATTAAAATCCAATTTACTGTTTCAGATGTCTGTCGCAACTCCATTAAATGCCACAAATCCAACTACTTCTAAAATTTGTCAAAACTCCATCTTAAATTCCTTCCAGCTACCCTTCTTTCAGCCACTGGAGCTCCCCAGAGAAATGCCACCATATGCTATTTCTGTATAAATATATAAAGTGATTAGAAGACTGAAGAGTCATATAACTAGCCAGTCCATTAAATTTAGTATCGAAGAAAGCAAGAAAACAGTCCACAATGGCGGCCATAGCACCAGTGAACGGCCATGCTGCTGCAAAGACGACCGTCTGCGTGACTGGAGCGGCAGGTTTTATGGCCTCCTGGCTGGTGAAGCGCTTGCTGGAAAAGGGCTACACAGTGCACGCCACAGCGCGCGACCCAGGTTCAAATCCCATTACTATCCATTACAATTTCCAGCACCATTTCTTTTTGTCTCTGAAAATAACAGTCAATTTCTTTGATAATTTTACAGACAACAAGGCCAAGGTATCGCATCTGCTCAGCCTCCCCGGCGCCGATAAACGCCTGAAGCTTTTCAGGGCAGAATTGTCTGAAGACGGCAGCTTCGACGCCGCCATCGCCGGCTGCGACGGGGTTTTCCATGTAGCGACTCCTACAGAGTTCGCCCCCAAAGATCCACAGGTAACATTATACACCTAATCTAATATATGTACCAAGCAAGTTAAATTAACCCTAGTTTTTTCTGTAACCTGCAAATAAATTTATGTGTTGCAGAAGGATTTAATCGAACCGGCGATCAACGGGACCGTGAATGTTCTAAAGGCGTGCAGTAAGGCCAAAACCGTAAAGCGTGTGGTGGTCACATCGTCTGCTGCCACAGTTTCCATTAATCAATCCCCCGAGCAGAACCAGTACATCGACGAGTCTTGCTGGACAGATGTCGATTTCCTTCAGGCCAACAAACCCCCTGCTTGGGTAAACAAAAAGAAAAACCCTGCCCACCTCAAGCATTTGCATTTTGTAGGCTAATCTTTTGGGATTTTTTTTTTCCTTTTAATATGCTGGTTTGTCTCATAATCTTGTATTAATGACCAAAAAATTTCTATTTTGAAAGAGAGGTTACAAGTTCAAATCTTGTAGGATTGGGGTAAGGTTTGCAGGCCTCATATTTGAAGCATAATTAAGTCTCTTGCATATTGGGAGTACAGGGTAGTCTCGTATACTTAGGCCATCTTAGAACCAAAAACAGATCGCCCAATATTGTGGACCATAAAAGGACCTTTCTTTTCCTTCACTAATCTTGCACCATTGGGTTCACCAATCATCCCCCTCTTTTGAGTTATTGTTTGCTTTAAATTAGTGTTAAGGGTTTGTGGATCATCCACTTCTTTTCAATAGGTGACATTATCTCAATTTTTTTATGAAACTAAATACACTTTATTTTTCATATTTTTTAGGGACTTCTAAGCATGACACTAGCTTAACCTCTTTTAGATTAAAAGAGGGCCTTCTTTATCATCATGTTTTTCATTCATCTTAATATTACTTTAGTTTGAATATATTTAAAATATTGTCTATAATTAAAGTTATTAAACTTCTTAGTTTATTTGTTAGATCTTTTTAAGTAGTGCACATTCATATTCTTAAATATCACTTTTTGAATATATTGTCATATATTTGTGTTTGTTTTTATAGGCATATCCGGTATCCAAAACACTTGCTGAGCAAGCTGCCTGGCAATATGTAAAGGATCATGACTTGGACATGGTCACCATCATCCCTGTGTTGATTGTGGGGCCTTCCATTACACCCATGGTGCCCTCTAGTAGTCAACTTGCCCTTTCCCCTCTTACAGGAAATCCTCAATTCTTTGGAGGCTTAAAGGGAATGCAAATGGTATCAGGGTCTATTTCCTTGGTACATGTGGAAGATGTTTGTAGTGCTCAAATATTCCTTATGGAGAATCCTAATGCCAAGGGTAGGTATGTTTGTAGTCCTATTAACACATCTGTTCCACAATTGGCAGAGTACTTGGCTAAGCGCTATCCTCAATACAACGTTCCTACCAAGTGAGTATATACCAACGTTTATGGTATGTTTATATCAATACATTTCATTCAAGGTTATGCAATATTTAACATTTTGTCTTGTTTTTGTTAGGATTGAAGATGTGCCTCCTACACCTAAGGTGAACATCTCATCTAAGAAGCTGGTGGAGAGTGGCTTCACTTTCCAATATGGGATCGATGAAATTTATGACCATACTGTTGAATACTTCAAAACTAAGGGCTTGCTTGCTTAGGTACCACACTTGCTAAATGCTAGTTTGTATTTTCTCCTATTTGGGCGGATGAGTCATATAGATAAAAATGAGCATCTCTTTAGATGCAAAAGAGAGTGCATATTTCCTAGTTGGATGAATAATGAACTCAAATGACAAGAATAGATATCAGTATCTATGTAGAGTGATCTCTTTAATAGGTATTATCATCCTTGTAAGAAGCATAGTGGAGTAATCAATTTAACTTTTAGATAATGGATGTTTTTTTTTGGAGCAATGTCTTACATGTTCTATTTAAATTGAAATTATAATTTACTTTTTAGATATTTTTTAAATGTGTAATGCAACTTTGCTTTTCTATTCTATATAACTCACTATAAAATAAAATGATCATACATAAACAATCTCTATTTTAATGATATCATATTTTATTAACCATTCTATCACAATTATTTATGCCAACTATTTTGGAAACTCTAAAATTAACTATTAGTATCCAATAAACTATTGAAAGACATTTGCTAAATAACTATTTTTGTATTCATTTTATTATTTCAACAATACACTTATGTCTTGTAAAAAAATGACTTGAAACACTTGTAAAATACAAAATTGTCAAAAAATTCTTCATTATGATGAATATTGCATTACCTTTGTTAATTTGTGTTAACAATTAAGTTAAATTTTTCAAATTCTAATGCAAAATGCAATACTTTGATAAATACCATAACTAAATGGCTCTTACTAATACTAATTTCTAGAATAATAGTTTTAATTAAATATTAAATAGTATATATTTTCTCTTATTAAATTAAGAATATTGTTCTTAATTACATATAATTAACTAAAATGTGCATTGAATGTAAATATTTGTTTATTGTGAAAAACTAAAATTACAAAATTTTATCATAAATGGAAATGTTCAAGTTTCCAAAATTTAAATTTATACAGTATGCAGATATTTTTCCCAAATGAAAATATAAGATTTCATAAACAAAGTCAACATCTCATTCCAATTTGAATGACAAATTTCACCTTCATAATAAATGTATAAAAAAGCTAATTTATTAAAAAATGCTCTTCGACTAACTTCCCAACAAGAGCTAAAGGGGAGGAAGCTAAAGCCTTGAAGACGACGAAGAGTGGGGGTTACCAGAGGAGCTCTCTCAAGGTGTTGTGGGGAGATGTGGCCGAGGAAATTATGTGATATATTACCTTGGAAGGACGCTTCTCTATGGTAAATGCTTACCACTTCCTTATGCTTAATCATTTCTGCCACAAGAAAATAATTTCCTTTCCTTATTATCTCCTGGCGTTGTTGGATTCTGGTCTCAAGGACCATAAGAGAAACCCCAAAAATCTAGTTCTGCATGTGGGACTAATCCTTTTAATTTCAGAATATGCTAAATCTTTTGAGGTGGCTAAGCCGATTGCTACCCCTAAGGGTAAACAGTTAAAGCCGGTGGAGGAGTATCAGACAATCTCTGAAGAGGAGTTGGTTAGTAAAAAAGGGAAGATGAAACTTGTCTTGGAAAATGAGTCAGATTCTAAGGAGGATTTGGACTATGTCCCAGACTCTCTTGCTTACATGGTGGCTCCACAACCCCCTATTGCGGGGAAGTCTAAGAAAGGGGTGTCGAACCCTAATAAGGGTTATGAGACTTGCATTGGAAAGGTGGATGCTAATTTTCCGAGTACTTGCTTGAAGGAGAAGAATGAATTGTATGGTGAGGCGTCGTCACCGCCCCCTATGACAAAGCAGAAGGAGTTGGAGGTGGGAAGCAAGAAGAAACTGGTTTTAAGGTCTATGAGTCATGTGCTGGAGAGGAACTCTCCCCTCACGATCACAGGTAGACAGGGTGCTGATGATTCCCTGGTTGTGAACTCAAATATGCAAAAGAAAGGAAAGGCTATGGTTGAAGGCGAACAAGATGTTGTAGATACCCCAATTGTGGACCTAGATCGACTGAAGAAAAGAAAGGCTTTGGTTGACGAGATTGCAGACTCCATTCGTAAAATCAAAATGTCGGTTGTTGCTAGGAAGGGTAAGGATGTCTCTACCAGTCAAGACAAGGTAAGCTCCTCTCAGGAGGATGATGTTGTGGGTAAGGGGGTTTTCAATTTTGATAAGGAAGATATTTCTAATTTTCTGGGAACTGCTAGAGAGGGTTCCATTGTTTTATTCAAGTTTTTCAAATGGGTTTTCCATTAACTTAATATGAAAAATGTTAAAGTACGAGGAGTGATTAGAAAAGCTAACGAGTCTTCAGTTCAGAACCAGATTGATGAATTGTTTAACTCCTTGAATATTGTGGCAGAGGAAATTCTTAAGATGAAGCAAAATCTGGAAGGTAGAATTCTCACCCTGGAGGATCAACTAGAGAGAATTTGTGTTAGCATGGTCAAGGGTGGGGAGGGGACTAAGTTTGTGGTTAATTTTGAGTTTGTTGGTATTACCTCTCCTTTTGTTAGTGCCAAGAATCGCAAGTAGATAGTTCATGTTGATGAGATTGGTGCTGGTGGCAAGCTGATAGAGGAGGAGGTTTTTGTTGATAAGGGTGGGGATAAGAATAATGTTTTGATTAATGAGGTGAATACAGATGGGCCTGGGGCTAGAACGAGAAACAAGACCAAGACTCAGGCTAGGACTCCTGGCAAAGAACTGTCTAATGTCTTGGATGATGGTTAGAAGGCTATGGCGAGCGATGTGGAGGCTGCAGATATCCTGAAGAACATGTAGTGCTGTTGTTTGGGGTCTTCCTTTTTGGCTGATGTTTTGCTATTGGTTCACTGCATATGGGCTGATATATACTTTATGTAGTTTTCTTTAGATTCAACTGCTCTCTTTTGTAAAGGCTTTTGGGCCCCTTCAAAACCTGTTTTTTAACCTCTAATAAAAAACAACACTACAACTTTTTAATGTAACATAAAATTATAATGTGTAATAAATTTTATAATTTTTTTTTTAACATTTTAATCTTACATTGAACTTTCTAGTGTAATATATTTTGTAATGCTGTAATGAATTTTACAATATGTTTTATTTTCATATTTTAGTCTCTTACATTGAGTGATATTTGTTCAACTAAAGAATGAATGGAACTTGTGCAAATTGTAGGAGAATGATGTAAACTAATACCATTCAACGTAATATTAAGAAAATTATTCTTTTTTTATGCAAAATTAAATAGTTAAAGTTTAAAGTATATGTGTTATAAAAGAGTCCTTGCATGGGTGAGGTGCAATAGTCCTTTGCTTTGGATAACTCAAATTCAGAGGATGTGATAGATATGTAGCTTGAAGACTTACTTGCAACCTACCGATGAACCCATTTTTGTATGTTAATAATAGGTGGGGTAGTTGCCAATCGTATACCCTTGCATAAAAATATGATAGGGTCAATTTTGGTTATGGTTCTTTGTTTGCAAATATGATAGTTTGTAGTTAGTTGTATTATGGACCTCTTGAAGAGCAACCAACAAAAAATATCTAATTTTTGAAACTATGTTTTATGGGTGTGCCCCCCTAAAGCTAATTTTATCTATAAAAAAATGTTATAATAGAGCCAACACTAACATGATAAATTAACATTTTAAAGCACTTTTGAATTAGTGACAAGCATAAATTTAAGAATATAAAGATAAAATTGTTAAAATATATATATATTTTTCTAATAAATTCATTTTTGACTAGGTTGAATTGATGGATAACAATAAGGCATTAGAATCTTCTATTTTGAAGAAAATCAATATGATTAGCTAATAATCTAAAAAAAATGAATATAATCTATCGGTTGGCAATAAATCTTCTAAAATATGAATTGTAGTAATTAACACCTCTTTTGGAGATAATTTTAGGGGTTAGATCTAAGTACATTAACAAAATAAAACATTAAATAAAAAATGGCACGTGTGAGGCAATCCTGCAAAGTAGAAGGAAGAGGTGAATAGATCTACACAAAAGTATATCTCCATGATCAATGTTTCAATGTATGCAAATAAACAAGCTTCCTCTCTAATTCAAAATGCCATAATATGAAAAGTCCTTGGTGCTAAGCCTTTGAGAGCTAAAATAAAAGAATGGATCAAAGAAAGGAATTTCAACATCGTCCCCAACTTCTTTCCTAGGTGTTTTTCACTGTTGTATTTCAATTTCCTAACCAAAGGGATAAAACCTTATTTGGGGGCACATGGAAATTCAATGATGCCTTCCTATACTTACAAAAATGGACTTCTAACTTCAACCCTAGAGACACTTTGCTTATGGATGGACCAACATGGATAAGACTATATGACCTTCCACTAGAATGCTTGGATTGCCTGACCAAAATTAGCAACTAAATGGGCATTCCCCTAGAAATTGATTTGCACAATGGAGAAATCCTAATCTACACATGAATCAAAGTTATCTCTATTTATGACATTTTGTTTCATGTCAAGTTTGCTACCACAACCAATACACGACTCAACATGATCGAAACAATATTCATCTTGGGTTCTTGCATTTGAAATCTGAAGCCTTCATCCCTTCCATTTATTTTGGGTCCCTATGTCCCAACACCAAGTCCTTCATCCCTTCCATCCATCTTAGGTCCTTATATTCCACCACCCGTCATTCCTATTCAAAAATCCCATATCTTATTTACCCATCCTCTCATATCCCCACTAAAGATCAACAAAAGCACACATTTGTGAAGCCCTTTCAACATCCTACCTACATAGAAGGGAGGGGATCATGAGAGGGGGATGAAGGGATGTTTTTCTCTTGGGATGGAAGGGTATCATGTGATGGTGTGGAAGGGATAATTTTCTCTTGATTAGGAAGGGAATCATGAGGTGGGATGGAAGGTATGCGATCATGAGATGGAAGGAGATCACTAGATGGATAGGAGGGATGTTTAAATTTTGACATGGAGGAGAATCCATGCTAGCATGCTTTGGACTAAGGAATGGTGGATATATTCTTCTAATTGGGTGGATGGAGGGATAGGAGATTCATGGGGCTCAAGTGATGGGGGTTGAATAGTTTTGATGGGTTGGATGGTATTATGATTTTGGAGGGGAATGATGGGTGTGGGGGTACATGGATCCACAACATTGTGATAGGAAATTTACAATAATTTCTTTTCCTATAGTCCTTCGAGGGATTTGGGAGTGACTTTGTAATAGTGGGGTGATGTGGATTGTAAGGATGTGGGAGACGAACAAGTGGAATTAGAAGTGGAGATTTATATGTATTGGTAAATTGAGAATAAGGATGAGGATCTTGAAAAGGAGTTGGAGATGTGGATTTGGGATGTGGATGGGGTTGGAGGGGAATTTCAAATAGAGGCTTAGTTTCCCTTGTTAAAGGAAGGGGAATGATAAGCAATAGGAGATGGATTGGGATTGGATGGATGTGGGGAGGACAGAAGTTAAGCACCAATGCTAAGGAAGTATCTAAGCATGCCATATTTATCATTGTTGTAGTTAGCAATGATGAAATCAATAGTGGTAGATGGGGATGATGTGGATGGTAGGGATGTGGTGGGATTTGATGGGAACTTTGGATGGGGGTTTTATTTCCCTTGTCAAAGGAAGAGGATGGATAAGAAATAGGAGATGGATTGGAAGTGGATATAGTTTGTCGAGGTGGAATGGATGTGGAGAGCTCATCTTGGTCCACAAGATTCTCATTATCATCATATGGATCATACTCAGGTCAAGGTCAACAAGACTATCCTTATCATCATCAATGTAATTGGAGTTGACCTTGAGTGTGATCTTTGGTCTTATTGGGTTAGGATATGGGTACATGGTGTTAGATTGGGTTGGGATGGATAAACTGTGGGGATTAGAATAGATTAGATTGGATGGAAGATTGATTGGAGGATGATATTTTGGGATTAATTTTGGATGAGGATGAAATTAAGATGATGAATTAGATATGGATTGTGGATTAGAATAATAGGACCTAAGGATGAAGATGGAGGATGAGATTAGATTTGGGGATAAAATGTTAAGAGCTTAAAATGATTTTATTTGATGAGGGATGATTCTCTATAATTAAGATATATACTAATGTTCTTAAGTAAGAGTTGATTGGATTTGATTTCTACTTAAGCTAGGAAAAGTTGTTAAGTAGGAATTTATAGGATTTCATGTCTATACTTAAGATAGACTAATGTTCTTAAGAAAGTTTGGATTAAGGATGGGATCAAATTAAGTTCTTGATTTTTGATTGGAATATTAGATTTTAAATGGATTATAGTGGATTAAGGATAGGATCCTTGGTTGAAGGATTTTGATGATGATGAAAGGATTTTGGATATAAAGGAGATTAAGTCCTTAACTAAAATTTGATGTTCAAAGGATGATTTTTGATTAAAGATGAGGGATTGGATGCTTGGTTGAGATAGATAGATGGATAATGGGTGATTGAATTTGGATGATGTGTAGATGGATTAGATTATAATTTGGTTGGAATGAGATTATTTTGGAAAGTGGATTAGGTTAAGATGAGATGAAAGATGATAATGGATAGAAGATAATTAGAACAAGATGAATGATGAAATTAGATTGAAGGGTGTTCTAATGTGGATTAGGAAGAATAAATGAATGAAGAATGATTAGAATAAGGATTAGGACCTTGATTAGATTAGGAAAATTAATTAGGATTAGGGTCCTACATGATGGATTAGGGATGGATTTGAGATATATTGGGGGTGATTAGGATAGTTGGGACAAGGTGAATTAGATGATTGGGGATGATTAAGACAAGAAAGATAATTCAGATAATTAGAAATGACTAGGATAAGAGGATTAGGATGAGATGATTAGAGTGATTATGGATGAATTGATTAGAATGAAAATGAATAATTAGGATGGGATTATTATATGAATATGAATGATTATGATGCGATGATTAGGATGGATAGGAATGATTATGATGAGATGATTAGGAAGGTTAAGGATGATGAATATGGGTAATGAGGATTGAAATTGACTTGAAGATTACGTGGATAGCTTTAGTTGGAGGATGCCTAGACTTAAGAACGCAAAGATATTTTTTTTTTTGGAATATTTTAATTTTTTTGGGTTTTTGGGTTTTTTATTTTTTCTTTTCTTTTTAAGTTTTCTATTTTTTTGGATTTTATGATTAAGAATGAAAGAACACAAGGAAATAATACAAAATACAAAATACTATGGCTCAACTTGGATAAGTGTCCCCTTTTGGTTTCAAGTGGGGAAGGTGATCTAAACTTTCAAGCACATAGGACACATGAACACGCCTAACTCAAGTGGGATTGTCAATCCTTGAAGGCACAAGGAACCACAAGAAGAGATGGATAAAAATTCTCATATAGGCTTTACAAACTCAACTATGGGTATCCTCTTGAAACATAAAAATGTGGTGACTCTAAGATTAGTATTTATAACCTAGGGCCATTTCCACATTTTTATAAATTTCATTGGGATATAGATCGACAAGGTGAATTGATTGACTATCAACCTTAATGGTGAGCCAACTAGAATCATATCTATATCCTAAGGGGGGTTGGAATGGATTAGAAATATTTTGAAATGATTAACTTAATGATCATATATTCCCTAGTATGAAAAATTCAAGATCCCAAAGATTGACTGACAAAAACATTAGTTTACTAGTGGATATGGGAAGTGTAGATGATAGAAAATATGCTAAAAAAAATTGGTTTTAAGGTGCACACAAGGAATCATTCACCCATGGGCGAATGTGTCTTTGTACATGTGTTTAGATCAAATTTTTAGGTCCTTTGGTGCAATATCTGAGCTTCTGTTTTCCCCAAGTCCTACTGTCGGAAATAAATTCTACAACTTAGTTTCTATGGCTTGAAAATAATGATGAAAAAAAATGCAACAATGCAAAATTGCTCCTTTGAGATCTCTTCATTCTTCTTCAACTTGTAACCTACACATAAATAAAGATGAAAAATTGTTTTGTTTGTGTGGGGGTTTTCCTTAGTCAAACCCCAGTTTGGTAATTAAACCTTGATAGAAAGATAATGAAAATGGGAAGGAAATGATGAATGAACAATGCTTGCTTCAACTCACCACCCTTCAATGGAATCCCTTAGAGGATTGAAGACAAACACATCACTCCAAGGGTTTGAATCTTTCTTGATTGACTTGATTAATTGTTTGAATGCTTGAAAGCCTACATCACAATGTTAGCTTCCAAAACATAACATGGACACACATAACTTTGACATGATGTTAGGATCTTGATTACTACTATAGATGACTAAAAATGTTTCTCTTGAATTCTCTTGACAATAATTTTCTCATAGGATATCATGATCACGAAGTGTTAGATTTGAAATGATAAAAATACTATTTATTTATAGGTGTTTGTTTAATTTCCCGAAAAATTAGATCCCAATAGGTGACCTTTGCTAGTGGAAATTCATATTTTATAATGCTACCACCGACATATCCAAATTTGCAGGGAAACAAAGTAGCAGGATAGTTCCCCCATTGGGCGAATGAGTCCCATTATGGTGAATGAGTCTCAGTCCTATTTTCTAGAATTTAAGGTGTTGGGGGCAAAGTATTAGATGAATGCATTTATTTAATGCTTACAATTTATTAAAAAGTGGTGAAAATGGGCTATGGAATGCATAATTTTAGGATATTAAATGGGGTCAATTAGAGGCTTAATTAAGTCCAATAAATTAAGGGACCCAAACATAGTGTGAAATTGTAAAGGTACATACAATTTCCTACACTACATTTAGCCCCCACTTTAGTGAGAGTATGAACTTACGCTCAGACTCACTAAAGTAGACAAATATATGTTAAGAGGCGTCCAAGTGCACAAATTTTGAAGAGATTGGATGGAAAAGGATCAAGGGGGTTGTGCAAGCCCCCAGGATATGAGATCCTATGGAAAACTAGCATATGAACAAAGGGACACACACATGTATGATATGAAGCAACAAGACAAGATGCAGAAACATGCATGTCAGAAAACACAAAGAATACATGATGAAAACACATGATCATAACATAACATGTAGATGACGATAAAATGAAAAAACCACGATGTAAACATAGAGAAGACACATGAAAAAACACACAACAAAACAAAAGGTTAGTACTAAAAGGACTCAAGTCAATAAGGTAAAGATATCTCCACCTTAAATTGTCTCAAATATCAAACGCCATCCATCAAATGTGCTATCAAAATAAAATGATGCTCTCACAAGGGTGTAAAATCACTTATGAAACACATGGCTCCACTAACAAGAAAGTTGAATTATGCTAGGTGGCCATGAAATATGCTCACAGGGGCTAGTGCAGTTTGATATACATTAGGTGAGCCCCTAAGACAAAGATGAGAAACACACACTAAGTTTACAAGGGGTGTACTCATAAAAAAGGTGGTAGATGAGAAAGTCACACCAGGTGTACGTGTCTCCCATATGTCAACCATACCAATAGTTATACTCCCTGATAACTTTGATATGATGCCGCAAAATGATCAAGATGCTATGCCAATGTTACACTAAGTTCAACCTCTATGAATAAAGTGGAGCAAAATGTTAAAATGTCAATGAAACTCATGCCAAAATAAAATAATTCCAATATATGCCCCCCACTTAAAATGTCAACATACTTGCTATGCTCGTATTTTAAGTAGAAAGAGGGGAAGATGGGATCCTTGAAAATAATGCACACCTCCAAAAAAAATTTATCCTTGCCCCCCAAGCGTAGAGACAAAGAAAACACCAAGGACTGTGATGTTGTTGCCAAGATAAATATGGTTGCACTTAAGATTGTACCACCATGAATGACAATGAGAAAAACACATAAAGCTACCAATGCCACATAGTAATGAGCAACATGATAGGATGAAAATCATTATAAATTAGAGGAAGTAGGTGCATCAAAAAAAGGAAGAGCACCACAATCCATAATATTTTTAATTTTATTACTTAAGGCCTTACATTCATTGGTCTAGAATAACCATGCACTCAATGATATGCACAAAATGAGATTTTGTTACAAAATTTGTTTCGTGTTCTTGGAGGAAGAGTAATCAAGTGGGATTTGAGAAACCTCGACAAAATATTCTCTTGATCAATAGTAGGGGACATTTCTTTCTCAACACAAGATCTCATACACACAGTAGATGATAAGGCATTAGATGAAGATGAAGATAAAGGTTGGAAAACTAGACCCTACTTGAAAAAGTATGGTATAGACTTCACTTGATTTCTTTCATTTTTTTCCATGTTTTCATTATATCCATGTTTATAAAGAATTTTGTATCTAAGACCATAACATGCTTCCAACTTGGATGAAGAGATTTTATGAAAGTCTGAAAAGGATTGGCTTCTTCATGAGTGCAAAAATCATTTTTAAGCTTTGTAAAATTATGTATCTCCCTCTCACGAGGGATGGGAGTTGAAGATCCCCCATCACCACCATGAGGAGGTGTCATTGATGTAGAACCAAGTTGAGAAAATGAAACACAAGGATATTTTGGTTTAGATTGTGAGATTTTATACTCTCCCATAGAGGGTGTAAAATCTAATGAACTCCAGTCATCCCCAAAAAACATGTGTTCAAAGATGAATAGTTTGTATTTGACTCTTTGGACTTTGAGGGTGAGATTTGAGACTCCCATTTGAAACAAGGTGTAAAATCTAACGACCCCCAATCATCATCTAGGAGTTTTGTTGTAGGTGAAAGACAATTAGGATTACCATCAACTTGTATAAGTTCTACCTTTGAAGTTGGAATAAAAGTATCAAGGGAGTTGGAAGTGGTATGATCATATTGAACTTGTGAAGTATAACTTTGTTCATCTCCTTCAACCATGTATATCTTGTTATTGTATTCATATTTCATCTCACGATGAAGAGTAGACAGGAATCCCTTCATGGCACAAATCCATGGTCTCCGTAGGAGAAAGTTTTATGAAAGGGGTCCTGACATGATATGGATAGGGGTAGGAAAAAGTATAGGTCTAACTTTGATGGGTAATGTGATCATTCCTAATGATTTCCCATTAACATTTTCAATGCCACAAATATTAACACCATTGAGTTGAATAAGCTTCTTATACACACCAATTTTATCTAGGAGATCAATACTACAAATGTTAAGACCCACTTCATTGTCTATGGGAGTGTGCCTTACTGTAGTTAGCTTAATGATCACCTTTATCATTAAGGCCTCATTTTTATTTTGGATCTCAAGTGAGGGTAATTAATATTGAGGGAATGTGATATTCGACCTTATCACTTGCATACAATCAAATGAGGAAACTACATCATTTGGTTTAAAAGAAGATTGGACACCACTCTTCTGCAAAACCTCTTGGAGCATCCTATTATATGTAGGTGATGTTTGAATCAGACCCCAAAGGGAGATGTTTATTGGAGTAGGAAGAAGTTTCTCAACAAGATCATACTCTTTACCACTACGTTGAGGAATATTATGTGTGAGCAATTGCGTGATAACTTGGTTGTTGCGACAAATGTTTACTATAGAGTTTCCTTGCAAAGTTTAAGATAGCACCTGAAGGTTTAAGAGGTCCTATAATGGGAGGTGAATTAGGAGGCTCAATAACTAAAGGAGGTCCAACTATTACTTCCACATTCATAACCTCAACTGAATTACTTAGATGACCTTCTATTGAGGGGGGGTCTAATGTGAACTTAGCATCTTCATCTATGCCATCCATCTTAATGTTTTTATCAATGACATAATCTTCCTTTACTACCATATCTTCCCAAATGGGTAAAGCATTAGAAGAGGGACAAACAATATTCTCATGATGCTCAATAATTGGGTCTTTTGACAGAAAGATACCTTCGTCACAAGTAGGAGAGGTATCAAGAGAAGAACAAATAGGATTGTCATGATTGTCTATGATTGTATCCTCTTGCACCAAAGATTTAGTGGACAATCTAGGTGAGATGAAGTCCTCAAGGACTTCATCTAACATGTCAAATTCATCACAACTAAAGGGCTTGGTAAGTATACAATGTGCTTATGGAAAGAGATGTAACATGACTAGATTAGTATGCACAATATATGAATTGTGCAAAAATGAAAAATAACTACCCAAATTATGTAATGCTTCAAAAAATGTAAATAATTGTCCTACAGATCTAATGATTTTCAATACTGAAATGCAACAAATTTTTTCCCAATTTTGCAACAAATCAAACAAAATGACATCTTTCTTGCACATACAATAACAATTTTTTAGAATTTCAAAATAGGGATCAACAAGTTGTAACAAATTGACAATACATAGTCAAAATAGTGTGCAAAAGTTTATTGGAACACCTGTACAAGGAAAAGTTCACCCAAAGGTGAATGAATCCTTGGACAAGGTTCTGGAAAGTGAAAATTTGAAGTTTTATGTTGTTTACCGTTTCTTTCTTTGGTTGCAAACAAATTAAACAATGACTATTTTTCCATAGTTTTCTCAATTTAGGACAATGTAATGCAAGATGCAAGTGTGAAAAAAAGGTAAAAAATGTTTTGAAAAAATTTGAATACAAATTTCATATGTAAAATGCAATATTTGACTGATTCTAAGATGCCACAACTTGAAAATGTTGATTTGATGCAACTTGAAAACAAACAATGCATTGTTTTTCAATTTGAGACAATATGATCTAAATGCAAATATGTAACAACAAAGGACACTTTTGAATGTATGTTTCAGATGTAATATGCAATACTTATCTAATTTGAAGATGCAAAATTCTAAAAATGAAGATTTGATGTCAAAATGAAACAAAAGTATACACTTTTTCTTTTAGTTTTTTTGACTTAAATGAAAGATGCAATCTAAATCCAAGTAACAATTGCAAATTTTTAACCACTCAATGCATGCAAATTAAATGTAAATATTATCTAAAGATGCCTGAAACAAACCTTAATGCAACCTATGTTGCAAGATGCATGCAATTTTTATTTTTTATTTTTGATGCTTTTAGAATGCAAAAATAGAACCATGATGAGAAATGCAAAATAATGCAATGCAAATCTAAACCTAGGGTTTGAAGGACTTCCAATTTTAGAAATTTTATAGTGTAAGAATGTTAGGTTCATCAAAATGAAACATAAAAATGTGGTGACTCTAAGATTAGTATTCACAAGCTAGGGTCATTTCCATATTTTCTATAAATTTCATTGGGATATAGGTCAACAAGGTGAATTGATTGACTATCAACCTTAATGGTCCACCAACCAAACCTGGATCTATATCCTAAGGAGGGTTGGAATAGATTAGAAATATTTTTAAATGATTAACTTAATGACCCTATATGCCCTAGTACATGAAAAATGCAATATCTTGAAGACCAATGTTGGCGTAAAAAATAGCGAGGAGTAACGGTGCCTTATAGGAAGCTTCAGTTAAAGGGGACACTGAGCCGTATGATGACCTCCGGTTCAAAAGTAACTTCTTCTATAATGGTTTTTGAAAAGGGAAAAGGAAACGGATATGATGAAGCAAAGTCTAATCTAAGGCGATGCGCCAAAATATGCTGATGGGCACGATAAATCATAGATTTAGGGGCCTGAATGGTGTTATTACGTTCTAAAACGTCGGAGACTTAAAGGTATAGCGTAAACAATTCATTTATTGACATAAAATAGTATCGCATGCATCCTTACCATCAAGAAGAGTCATTTAGACATGATTTAGATAAGCAAGCTTGCATTCAATATATAGAAGTTCTGTTAAATGAAATGCTTAAGACAATAAAAGCACAGTTTATAGTTTAATCAATACATGAAAAACAGAAAGGCCGAACAGTTGGCACAGTCTGAAAGTTTCTTGCACATAAAACATATAAGAGAGGCCTGGTGTCTCTTGCTATAACCAGTATCCTTTTTCTTAAAAACTCTTGGATCAATCTATCGTTGGACCTTTTTTTCCCTTGGAATTTCGGACCACTCTCTCGTTGACGGAGAGAGTATATATAGCTGGAGAGGAAAACTCCCACCGCCTTGGAATGCTGTAACAGAAAAGATCTCCCAATCCCCTGCAATGATGCCAGAATCAAAAG
>VDFB02369398.1:0-48965 GCA_007258455.2 Sequoia sempervirens
TGAGGAAAACCAATAAAAAAGAAAAAGAAAAACAATAAGAGAAAGGGAGCAACAATTAGACAAAAGGAAAAACCTATTTTTCTCATATAATCAAAACAATTAGACAAAAGAAAAGAAATAGAGAAAGAAATACAACCCATATTCAATAAGGAAAAAGAGGAATAAAATACAACAAATGAATAGGAAAAACATAAACTGAACTAAAATTTAGACACCAAAAGTTTATCAAAATGAATTAAAAAATATTTTTTCCTTAATAGAAAATACTCAAACTAAAGAAACAAAAACCATCAAAAATGAAACTCAAGAACTAAAGACAACTAAGAATGCCTAAAAAATAATCAAAGGGAATGAATGTGAAAGCTTGCAATAGTAAAAATCCAAAAAGGGGTAAATTCAAAGAAAAAATCCTAAGTAAAAATACAAAGAAAGAATACTAACAAAGGAGAAAAATTTTAGAATAAAAAGTAAAATAAATAAATAAAATAAGAGAAAATTAACATACTAAAACCAGAGTAAAAATTAATAAAACAATATCACAAAGCAACAAATGAAAGAAAAGAAAAATACATGACATTTATTCAAATTCAACAATACAAGAAAGAAACTAAAAAATAAGGAAAACTAATAGACCAAAACTAAAAGAGATACAAAAACATATTGTTATGCCTTGCATAACTACCCCACTTTGATTTGGATCAAAATGGGTCCCCCTTTTGTCTTTTCCATTTTCACCTTTGGTTTTCTTCCTTAGGCGTTTTCCTTTCCAAGTTCTGTCAGAGGCGGATTCGGGACCAATACCGAACTTGGGATTTCTGTCTAAGTTCAGGTCTTGGTCCGACCCCAGTTCCGGTTCCGACAGACCTTGGTTTTCATTTCTTTTGTTCCGCCCTGGGTCCGACCCCTCCCTTTTCTTTCCTCTTTGTTGGTCTTGGTCTTTTTGTGTCCTTTTCCTTAGGAGTTTACTTTTGCGGCCTTTGGCATTTTTTTTCCCTTTGTTTTGTTTGTTTGTTTTGGCGGACCTAGAACCGGAACGGCTTCCGAACTTGGAACTTTTTCAAGCTCCGTTTTTTTTTGTTCCTTCCTGGGCCCCGGTTCCACCGCTTTGGTCTTTTTTTTTGCCTTGTGTTTCTTTTGTGTTGTTCTGCCAGACTCAGAACCGGAACGAACTCCGAACCCTGAAACTTGGAAAAGTTTATGGTTCGGATTTGGGTCCGGTCCTGATTCCACTTCGTCCCGTTCTTTTTTTTCTTTTTTCTTTTGCTTTGACGTGGGGTTTTCCTCCCCCTCCCCCTTTTTCTTCGTTCTCTTTTCCTTTCTTCCTTCCTCTTTGGGATGGTGTCGGAGGCGGGTTCAGAACGGAATATGAACCCAAGACTTGGAAAAGTTTTTGGTTCGAATTTGGTTCCGACCCCGGATCCGCCTGGTTCATCATTTTGCTCTGGCTCCGCCAGTGTTTTGTTTCTGTCCTTTGCATTTTGGGTTTCCTCACCAGCGCGGAGCCGGGTCAAGGTATGAACTCAGGAAGTGTTGGTTGTTTCCCTGGCTCATTCCCTCCCTGACTCCGGCCCTGGTTCCGGTTTACTTTTGACCCCGCTCCTGCCTGTTTTGAAGGACCAGGATGTTGTTTTTGGGTCGTGTTTTTCCCCAGTCCCGATTCTGCCGGGACTTGTTTAAGTTTTGCTTCCCATACTGGTGTTGGCTCTGCCTTTGCCGGAGTTAGGTTTCTTTTGGTAAGAAGCATGATTTTAATGTTTTTGTTTTAACGAAGATCTGGTTTTGCAGGGGTCAAATTATGTGCGTGATGAGGTGTCTCAAGGATCTCGGCGGGAGTTCTGAGCTCAGTGGAAGGTCTCACCAACTCAACAAGGTCTCACTGAAATAGAATGGGCTCGTCGCCGAGAAAATGAAGGGTCATTATAACCTCTCCCCGACCATGGGAGGTCATGCCGACAATAGAAAGACTTCGCAGTGAGAGCTATTCAGGGAAAGGTCTCCCCAAAACCATGAAGTCTCCTTGACAGAAATAGAGTTCACGGAGAGGAGGCGGACGCGCCAAGAGGTCTTGGCAAAGTGTGGGAGTCTCGGCGACGTGCGGGGATTGAAAGAAATGCATGTCGGTATAACTAAAGAAGAGTCTCCTTGACATAAGGGGTCGCCAAAAATGGATGAATTCGGCACAGCGTCTGGCTGAAAGGCGAAGGTCACACTGAAGCCTGAAGAGAACAAAAGGAGCTTGGGGAGACTTGGAACAAATGCAGCAGGTTCGTTAGGATGTCCTGCCGATGCGACAAGGTCTCAATGACACAAAAGATGAGTTCGGCCAAGGATTATACCTTCGTTGAAAAGACTTGGTGAAGGAAGAAGGTTATGCCAAAATGAAACAAAAGCCGACCGAAGAGAGGGGCCCATGGATAGAAATAAAGTTCGCAGTGAGAGCATGTTTTCGCCATATCGTCTAGCTGACGAGGAAGCAGTCTTGCCGAAGGTCTTTGCGAGATCGGTAGGATCCCTGTGGCTTGCTGGAACCTCTCACTGATTGGACCGTGCTACGCCGATGAGCTTGTAGGAAAGCAGATCTGGGAAGGAAGGAGCGCCGAGCGAGGAAGAAGATGAAGCCATGCTACAAAGGGACAGCTGTGAGGTTTTCTAACAGAGGTAGCTCGACATTAATGGGGATATTTTTGGGCACTCGAGGCAGCTCTGTTGGAGGTTGAACGTGGACACAAAGGTGTAGAAGTTATGGTGATAGGTGCAAAATATCTGCGGATATTTCCAGAGACGATCTTTACCAGCAGAGACGACGAGGAGGGCATTGAATGCAAGGCCGACTCCCTTCCAAAGATCTACGTGCCAACTTCTTGACACCAGGCAATATTTTGTAAACCCTAAAAACGGGTGCCGACTTTCTCTTCGGGGGAAGATATGTATGTGGCATGCTTTCCCTTTTTTTAAAAAAAAGAGAAAAAAAGTTCAAAAATTTTTGGTTCCAAAATTTTTAGTGTTAGCACTTCTAGTCCAAAAATTTCTAGGTTTAGAGAGAACTATTTAGAGCTAGAACTGTTAGGGGTTAGTGAGCTAGCAGAAGGAGATCGAGTTGCGTCTTGATTCTCAGTAATGAGAGCTCCTCTTGTCTTCTTGGTTAGCAGTCAGTTTTTTTTAGTACCAAATGGTAATGTATTTCCAAAGTTCTTCTAGTGTAGATGGAAGCCGTCTGAAGATACAATTTTTCTGTACACTGGTGATTATGTCAGATTTGTAAATGTTGCTTATCTGTCTAACCCACAGTAGAAGCAACTAGATTTGAATCTACTTCATATTGTGTTCCATAACGGTATTTATCTAAAATTAATCATTTGATTTTGAAATCTTTCAAGGAATGAAATTTCATTTTTATCTTTTATTTAAATGGTAGTTTATAATCAGTTGTTAAAATCAGCACTATGAATGAATGCAACTATGTGTTGATCACTAGTTAATTTCGTTCTTCAGTTTTAGGTTAGCAAATTCCTTGAAGTTAGCAAAGTCTGGTTAAGGTTGAATGAATTATTGTTCATTTCTATTTCAACACCCTGATCCATCTTTTTTATATTTCTTTAAAACCCTTGGTTAGTATAGGATTTATTTCATGTTTGATATTGGAGCAATCCAGAAGCCCAAAACCAGCAGGCCCCTTGAATATTACTGTTGCATTGGCCACTGAGCAACATCAGCGCAGTTGAGACCCAACTACCAAGACCTTGGGAGCTAAGGTATCCATGTGATCATCTTTCTCTTTTAGGAGAAACAGAGTAGCAATATTCTATTTAGCTTTGTTGTGGTGCCAAATCGCCATCAACACATATAAAAAGGAAAAAACTAACAACATACAAAAATTATATGAAATATAAAAATCAAATATATATGCATATATTTGAATAGGTAAGAAACTTCAAAAAAGAGAATCAATAAAATAATCAATTATAATAATAATACAAGAGAAACACCAAAATACTTCCTAAATGCAATTAGGATGATTGACAATGCACTTTTTAGGTTTTCAATGAGATAAGATGATGCAAGAAAGCAAAAATGAAACCTATATGCACTTTCACTAATGCAAATATGAGAAACCCTTGATGCACTAAATCACTAATGTAAGATGCAATGCAAGAATGAATGCAACCTAGATCTAGGACTTTAATGAACTCCAAATCAGAAAATGAATGGTCAAAAATGTTGGGTTCACCAAAATGATTAATGGGGGAATGGGTGTTTTATAACCTAGGTTGTAGAAAACCACTCTTCTCCAATTGTCATTCAAGACTGCCCTAGGATCCTAAATTGGATTGACTATCAACCCAAACGTGAGTCAATTCTCAATAAGGAAAACCTAGGAGGGGTTATTTTAGGCTTTGAAGGGTTCACCACCAAGCAAAAGCTTGAAAAAGAAAACTTAACATTCAACTCACAAAACCTAATAATGCAAGCCAAATAATGAGTACAAATGACAAAATTAAGTAACAAAAAGTTAGGATGTGTGTACTTGGGAAGTTTGGAAATGTGATGAGGATTCTAGAAATGAAAAAATGCTATCAAAATATTCTAGGGAGGACTAAGATGCCCTTACTATTGTCTTAGTCTCATTGTTTTTTTTTTGAGGGAAATGCAAAATCTTCAAATGTTAGAACAAAATCTAAAAGAATCTCTGCAAAATACTCTTTGGGGAACTAAGATGCCCTTACTGTTATCTTAGTCCCATCTTGAATTTCTAAAATCTCTTAATGTGATCCTAAGGCTCAATTTCTATACTTCTTCTCAGATCTAAGGTCCTAAAACTTCCAAATCTGGACTATAGGTGAGTTTCCATGAAGATGACAACTTTACAATGCAACTTTGCAACTATGCACTTTAAATGATCTTCAAGCCTTCAACCTAAATCTAAAAACACAAACATGCAAGGGAGGAAGAACTTGTTGATTGTTAGTAAATGGGGGTTTGCCTTGTTCAAAGCCCTTGTTGGTAATTAAACCTTGGAATGAAATGGAATAATGAAAGGAAATGATGAATGAACAAAGTGTTATGTTTCAACTCACCAAACCCTTGTTATGAAATCTTCAAACTTGTATGAAGTGGCTAGCTTGGATGTAGATCTTGAATTGAAGGAATTCTTGATAGATCTTGACTTGAATTGCTTGCTTGAATCAAAACCCTACATCACAAATGTTAGCTCAAAAACACACATGATGCAAGAATATATTTAACATGATGCTTGATTCTTGATGATGGTTCCAAATGCTTGATGATTTTCTCTTGAATGCTCCCTTGATCATAAACTTGTTGTAATGCATGAATACTCGAATGCTTAGGATGCTTAGGTACTTAGGATTAAAATGAGAGAAAGAACCTTGTATTTATACTTATTTGATGCTTAACATCCTGAAATTACACCACAACAAGCCGACATGTGAATTAATTAATTAAAGGAGGCTAAATCCCACCAAGATTTGAAATTAAATCCCAAAAATAACTTAAGGGGGATTGAGATGCCCTAGGTGGAATCTTAGTCCCGAGGCTTGAAATTTAGGGCACAGACTCCAAAAAGGGGCCCATTTAAGGTGCATTTGAAATCAGGGTCCCAAGACCTTTGGAGAACAAGGACACCCTAGGTGGCGTCTTAGTTCTAGTCCAAAAATTGGGGACACATAGCTAGAATCATTAAATTATCATTTATCCTTTGATGTTTGTCAGGATTAGCCATAAAAAGATATAATTTATTAGGCTTGTGGATGCAAAATAGGACCAATTAAGACATAAATAAGAATAAACAAAGTGAGGCAGGGCCAAACAAGTGCAAAAATGCAAGGGTATGCATATTCCTACACTACATTAGCCCCCACTTTAGTGAGAGGATTAACTTGCTTCAAACTCACACTAAAGTAGCCAACCATGCAATCAAGAGGGGTTCAAATGTACGAATGCTAGTAAGATAGGATGAGAATAACCAAGAGGGTGGCCAAGCCCCCATGATCAATATCCTATGAAAAACCAACATAGGCACAAAGGAACACACATGTGGATGATAGATGAAGCCATAACCAGATTGCAAACATACACCATCAAAGATAGAAAAAGGAAAAAGAAAAATGAAAAATGAAATGGATCAAGCTTCGATTGGCCATCCAACACATTGTGGACCAATTCTAGGCTATTTTTTTAAAAAGGTTTACAAGTGGAATGCATTGTCCACTATGCAAACAAAACACATGCTCACAAGGGCTAGTGAAGCTAGTTGTCCACTAGGTGAGCCCCAAGAGATCCATATCAAAGTCATACCCATGACTATGATAAGGACAAAAAGAAAATACACACTCATAAGGGATAGTGAAGTTAGTTTCTCACTAAGTGAGCCACAATGAACCATATCAAAGTCATACCTCCATGACTTTAATAAGGCACAAAAATAAAATGCACGCTCACAAGCGCTAGTGAAGCTAGTTGTTCACTAGGTGAGCCCTAAGGGACCATATCAAAGCCATACCTCAATGGCTTTAATAAGGCACAAAAAGAAAATGCAACAGGAAAGAGGGATGTTCAAAGGGATTTTGGTTAGTTCATGTGAGGTCTGAATCTTAGGGGACATTGTTCCTAATGTCTCCAAAAGAGGACCAATCAAAGGATAAAAGATTCACAGCTTAGGGAATGTAGTGTGTTCCATCACCACTAAGAGGAATATAATATGTAGAGATAGATCAAGCTCTTGAAGGACATTACTCCCAATGTCACCACAAAGAGAAAAACATACCGCATGAAGTAAGAAAAACACATCAAGGAACATGGAAACAAATGCAAATGAAATCATGCCAAAACAATGCCAATGTATGCCCCCACTTTAAAGAAATTGCTAAACACCATGCTATGAGAAATTACTTTAAATTAGCCAAAACATGAAGAAAAAAAAAGGGTTGCTTGCCTAGAAACACATAAGGGATCTATGGATTTAGGGTCAGTATCTATCTTTGTTGCAATGATATTAGAGAGCTCGAAAATGTCATCATTCCCCAAATACACATAAAACTAGAAGAATGACACAAAGAGAGCGAAAACAAAATGAAAAATATTTTGGGTCAACATCATGGAAGAAACATAAATGTCTCAATGCCTTGCGACACCTTGCATCATCCCCAAAAGGAAAACACAAGACAACAATGAAAGGAAAAGAAAATAAAAGGTAAAGAACAATGAAAAGGAAAAAAGCTTACGACATATAGAAGAATGTAGGTACAAATAGAGGAATGCACATAGAGAGGAAACAACAAACAATATGGGGGATCACATTATACACATGCAATCAACCAAAAAAAAAACAAAAAAGAGAAAAAAAAAAAAGACTAGTAAAACACATGTGATTCAACCATCCATCAAGTCATCCACATCCTATTCTTGTTTAGTATATGCAGAAAAGAGATCACTAGCGAGAGGGAAACCATCACGTGTTATACTAGGAGAATCACCAAGTTCAACATGTGGTGCATCACTTGATTTAGGAGGATCATCATGATTTTTTTCATCTAAGCTCATAGAAGAGGAAAATAACAAATTCAACTCATTATGCACTTGCTCATCAATTTTAGCAGTTTCTTCATCGTCATCCAAGTTAACCACAATAGGAGGATGAATGATAATATCCATAGAAGGTGTTGGTCCTTGTTGTGTTGGAGACATAGGATCTGTTGGTTTTGGTAATGGAGGACGCTCATCATTTATTGCTTCTGTCAAATTTAGATTTTTATTTTCTATGTTGTTCTCTTTGTTCATTTTTTAAGCAATAGCATGGCGTTTACACCGATGCTCTCTAGCATTTCAATTCCTTTTTATTAATATTTTCAAGTTGCATTTGTGTAGGAGCGGGTTTTCTAACCATAGGTTCCTTTTCTCCTTGTGAGGGAAGAACGGAAGAAACCATGGAAGGTTGTTCAACCACATTTTGCTCTATGGCTTTATAAATTTTCTTAGGAGGTGGATTAGGACTTGTGTGGTTTTCTCTTGCCCTTTTGTAGGAAATAGGCAAGGGATTTTTGATAGATGGGTCTTGGTTAGTCGGAAGGGCTTTAGGATCAATATTGTTTTCTTCAAGGGGTGGAGGTTTGATCATTGGTGGAGGAAAATTTTCATTGGTGGAGGAAAATTTTCAAGGGATAACTTGGCAATGCATTTTGCTATGAAATTTTGGTAGGATAAGAAAAGGAAGTCCTCACAGTGAATATTTCATTTTTGACTAGAAACTATAAGAACTTATGGACAACGGATGGGAGCGCATTCATGGAGTGAAGCCATTTTTCACCTAACTTCACACGAAATTGATCTGAATTAGAGATGATAGAGAATGATACATTTAATTTATTTGGTTCTACTTGTAAAGGGTGTATGATCGGGCCCATCGTAACACAAGAAAAACCATCATGCATTTTAATCCATTCTTTCCATTTATCATATCTATCTTGAGTAAGTTCATGCACATATAAGAGTTCCTCTGTGATCACATTCTTTCCATAGACAAGATCAATTAAAATCCCAGGAGTAGGCCTATCATTGATTATGTCGGCTATGTAAAGAGGACCATCAGGTGCATTTTTTATTGTTTCTTCTAAAGATAAAGTAATGTCAATAGGCATTATGGTTTAGTGTTTATGAGGCTCGATGTCAATCACTCCTATTATTGTACTAATAATACTTTGGTCATTAGTATCCATAGGATTTTGTTGATCATCATCCATAGGATTTTGTTCATTATTGTTCATGTTATCATCATCTGTGTCAATGTTCATCACATCAGGCTTAGTTTCACTAGCCTTAACAAATGAAATATTATGGTTGGGCATGGGATTGGTAAAGATTAGCAAGTTTTGGTTAGGAGGAGCTACATATTTATTACCTTTGTCATTCACATCTCTAATTTGAATATGATTAGAATCAATGAGATCTTGCACAAGATGTTTAAAATGCTTTCAATGTTTTGTATCATGTCCTTTTTGTTGGTGATAAGCACAATAAGCATTGTGTCTAAAGCTCAGAGGTAAGGGATTGCTAGGGTTGAGAGGTCAAACGGGAGGTAAGGTAAGCATGTTTTTGTTTAATAGATGAGTCATGATTTTTTGGAGTGTGTCGGGTAAGGGATTAAATTGTCTTTGTGGATCCCCACAGATATAAGGATTGCTCTATTTTATAGTAGCTACTTGGGTATCAACTTGTTGGGTAGGTTGGGATGTGGAATTTAGTTGAAGGAAATTTTTATTTTATCTTTTGAAAGGCTAGTAGATGTTTTGGTTTGAATATTTATACTTTTTAGGATGGGTAGAGGTGGTTTTTGGTTCACAAATACCTATGGAATTTTGATAATCTCAAAGGGCAGTGCATAAGTGCATGAAGGAAGGGAACTCCATCATGGTAAGCTTGTCTCATATCTTTGTAAATTTTCTATGAACATCTTTTGAAGGTGAGAATCGGGAATCTTCACACTAATTTGGGAATAAAGCGATTGGTAACATGAAATAAAGCCAGTGAATTTTTTACCCTCATTTTGCTTACATCTCATGAAATCAGCTAACGTCATTACAAGAACCATGTGCACTTGTAAATGGTTAATAAAGGCTTCGACAAGTTAATTAAATGAACGAATTGAATTATTTGGTAACGTAGAAAACTAGTCCAAGGCAACATCTTTTAACGATTGAGGAAAAAAATTAGCAAAAATTTTGTCCTCAAGGATAAAGTCACTACAAAAAGCAGTAAAGGCATTAACATGATTAGTAGGATCTCCCTTTCCTCCATATTTCTCAAATCTAGGGATCTTTATACCTTGTGGCACTAGGGTTCTTAATATCTCAAAAGATAGTGGGTTACTTTCGACATAGTATGAAGGTGGACCATTTTGATTTTGATTTATGGTGGAAAATTGATGTTGAATGGATGAGAGGCTTTGTAAAAGGTGGTTAATGATAGGGTCATTGTGTGTGTTTTGAGATGGAGGTGAATATGGTGGTGGTGTGTATGAGTTGGAAGGACAAGTGAATGTATTGCTTGTGGGAGGAGATATTAGGTTAGATGCCACATAGGTATAAGGAGCACTAGTGGAAATGTGTGAGGTAGGAAAGACATTGCTAGTTGGTTGCATTGTTGTGGTCACTTGAGGATTTGTATAGGTGGGAATGGAGGTTATGGTTGAAGGGGGGGTGGAATTTGAGTTCCACCTTAGTTTTTCACATTGTTTGAAGGTTGAGCACCATTGGTGGTGGAAAGAAGATGTTTTCCAAATATTTGATCTATGTTATGCACAACTTCTAGTCCTTCATCACTTTCCATCATGCAGTGAATATTGTCTATGGCAGGTATAATAGTGTTGGAAATGTTTTTAGTACTCACGCTATCTTGTAAATGGGCTAAGTTTTCATGCATTTTCATTATGTTTTCTTGGGGGATATGATCAACCATTGTTTGAACACTTGGCATAGCACTTGTAAGTAAAGTAGGCATAGCAAAAGAGGTATCAAAGGTATGGTCCATACCTAGTGAACTAGTACCAACACTAGAAGTAAGAGAACTAGATAACCCAAGATCCACAACAAGTGTTTTATCACAGGATGCCATGAATCTCACACTTCATCTCACCACAGTATTAACGGTAGGACACTAAGTAGTACAACTCATGCAAGGGATAAACCAAAGAAAGTGAAATGAATACAATATCCTATGCTTATAATTACACTTGAAATAAAAGAAATTAGAATAAAAATAATTTTGCAAACTTTAACAGAAAACTGAAAGCAATAAACAAAAGCATCAAAAACAAATTTCAAATCTTGAAAAACTACAAAATAAAAGTCAACGGGGACTAAGACGCCAGTGAGGTCATATTGGTCCTACTAATGAAATTTGGAGGTTCTAGAAACTGGAATAGACATAAATCAACACAGAGAGGGTTCTAAGCCAAAAACCCACAAAGGGACTAAGTCACTAGTAAGGGCATTTTATTCCCAGTAAAGGTGTTTTTTAGGAAAATAGCAAAATATAAGTTGATAATAATGTTCCCAGGTTTCCTACTCAAGGACCTGATGTTTAGAAACAAAACTGTGTGTAAATGAATGCAAGAAAAAGTAACTAAAGACAAGCAATTGAATGCAAAGTTGAATGCTATGTTTTCAATTTTGAATGCAATAACAGTGTTCCTAAATGCAATTAGGATGATTGACAATAAACTTTTTAGTTTTTCAATGAGATAAGATGATGCAAGAAAGCAAAAATGCAACCTATATGCACTTTCACTAATGCAAATATGGGAAACCCTAGATGCACTTTCACTAATGCAAGAATGAATGCAACCTAAAATTAAGACTTTAATGAACTCCAAATCAGAAAATGAATGTTCAAAAATGTTGGGTTCACCAAAATGATTAATGGGGGAATGGGTGTTTTATAACCTAGGTCATAGAACACCACTCTTCTCCAATTGTCATTCAAGAATGCCCTAGGATCCTACATTGGATTGACTATCAACCCAAAGGTGAGTCAATTCTCAATAAGGAAAACCTAGGAGGGGTTCTTTTAGACTTTGAAGGGTTCACCACCAAGCAAAATCTTGGAAAAGACAACTTAACAATCAAATCACAAAACCTAATAATGCAATCCAAATAATAAACTTGCAAATGACAAAATTAAATAATAGAAAGTTAGGATGTGTGTACATGGGAAGTCTGGAAATGTGATGAGGATTCTAGAAATGCAAAAATACTTTCAAAATATGCTAGGGAGGACTAAGATTCCCTTACTATTGTCTTAGTCCCGCTGCCATTTTTCAAGGGAAATGAGGAATCTTCGAATGTTGGAACAAAATCTGAAAGAATCTCTGCAAAATACCCTTGGGAGGACTAAGACGCCCTTACTATTGTCTTAGTCCCATCTTGAATTTCTAAAATCTTTGAATGTGATCCTGAGGCTCAATGTTTGCTTCCTTCTTCTCAGATCGTAGGTCCTAAAACTTCCAGATTTGGCATGTAGGAGAGTTTCCATGAAGATGACAACTTTACAATGCAACTTTTCACTTCAAATGATCTTCAAGTCTTCAACCTAAATCTACAAACACAAACATGCAAGAGAGGAAAAATGTGTTGATTGTTAGTAAATGGGGGTTTGCCTTGGTCAAACCCCTTGTTGGTAATAAAACCTTGGAATGAAATAGAATAATGAAAGGAAATGATGAATGAGAAAAGTTCTATGTTGCAACTCACCAAACCCTTGTTATGAAATCTGCAAACTTGTATGAAGTGGCTAGCTTGGATGTAGATCTTGAATTGAAGGAATGCTTGATAGATCTTGACTTGAATTGCTTGCTTGAATCAAAACCCTACATCACAAATGCTAGCTCAAAAACACACATGATGCATGAATATCTTTGACATGATACTTGAATCTTGATGATGGCTCAAAATGCTTGATGGATTGCTCTTGAATGCTCCCTTGATCATAAACTTGTTGTAATGCATGAATACTAGAATGCTTAGGATGCTTAGGTACTTAGGATTAAAATGAGAGAAAGAACCCAAGTATTTATACTTATCCATGCTTAATATCCTAAAATTACACCACAAAAAGTCGACATATGAATTCATTAATTAAAGGAGGCTAAATCCCACCAAGATTTGAAATTAAATCCCAAAAATAACTTAAGGGGGATTGAGACACCCTAAGTGGCGTCTTAGTGCCAAGGCTTGAAACTCAGGGCACAAACTCCAAAAAGGGGCCCATTTAAGGTGCATTTGAAATCAAGGTCCCAAGACCTTTGGAGGACAAAGATGCCCTAGGCGGCATCTTAGTCCCAATCCAAAAATCAGTAACACATAGCCAGAATAATTAAATTATCATTTATCCTTTGATGTTTGTCAAGATTAGCCATAAAAAGATATAATTTATTAGGATTTTGGATGCAAAATAGGACCAATTAAGACATAAATAAGGATAAACAAAGCAAGGAATGCCAAAACAAGTGTGAAAATGTAAAGGTATGCATTTTCCTACACTACAATTACAATTTAATCAAAAAATAAAAAAGTTATCTATTGTTGAGTCTCTTTAAAATTTAAAAAAACAAGCAAGAATACATCCAAAAGAAAAATAAAATTTATCCAATTCACCAAACCATAAAAATATGAAAATATTATGTGATAAGTAGGATGCAATTTAACCAAAATTATGAAAGTGTTCTCAATGGACTAATTCAAGCATCTTACAAGTAAAGATGAAGTGAGTGATATGGGGTGATGGAAGTGTGAATGCAGTTTGTGATAATAGTGGCTACTCCAGTATTGTGTCGTCAACTCAAAGAATTCTCACATATCACTTCCCTTGCTTGAGAATGCACACCAATTTGTAGAAGGAAATACATCATGAGATTCATGGCACATTGATGGAGCAAGGGCTCATGGATGAAATTGAGGATGACAAGAAAACAAGCAAAAGCAAGGAATGGTTATGATTAGAAAAATAAAATTTTAGGGTTAAGGAAATCAATTTTAGGGTCACTTCTTTCAAGATATGGCAAGGCAATAGTTAGGTATGGGGTTTCATTTTAACATTATATTATTAAAATAATTTGATAAGAGTTTTATCTTATAGTATTAAATATTTGAAATTTTTATTTGTGTGTCCACATAATTAGGTGTTATAGATATTTTAAAGTATGATTAATTAAATGGCCCAAGTATTTGTATGGATATAATATTAGGGAGGGGAAATAGTTATTAGGACCAATAATTTAAAATGATAGGTGTCACAAATGTCTATCATGAGTCAAGGGGATAAAAATACCTTGTTGTTGACCCCTAGGGTTAGCTCACTTGGTCTCAATTCTCATTTTAGGTAGCCCAAGTCGTAGATTCAACTCTTGATTTTCCTGCAATGTGGATGAGAGTTTGATGCACATTGCTCAAGAGGTTATATGAAAGGCTTGCCCTATAAAGAGCTAAGCTCCAAGTTGTTGGGCTAAACTATTTATTCCTCTCGAATAAAAAAACCCTTTTTGATGCCTTTTTTGAACATGTTTATCTATGGCATCAAATTTTATGATGTGAATCTAAAACCTTAGGCTTAATGAATAAACTTCCCCACTAAGCCACACAAATTTGATTTATATTGAGAGCTGCAAATTTAGGGTGCACAACTACAAGACCATTTCCACTAGTTAAGATAAGTCCAAGGGATGATCTTAGCCTCATCTTTTAAGAGAGTGAGGCTTTACATTTAACAAGATATGACCCCTTTAAGGTTTTTTGAGCCATTTAACTTTACTAATGAACTAAAAACCACTTAAAAATATCTAATTTGCATTGATATTTAATATTTCAACACACACATGACTCTCATTTTGAAGGAGGTTGTCACTTACATTGATGATTACTGATTACATCTATCGACAACACTATGTACAAGTTCATCGCCAATGTTATGTCTAATAGGCTTAAATGGGTTCTCCTTGAGATCATTTCAAAAAAATAGAGTGGTTTTGTCCCAAGTATGGAAATTATAGATGGAATCATCATCACCTATGAGGTCCACTCAATATAATTCAACAATAAGAAAAGCATGATTGTCAATATAGATTTTAATAAGGCATTTGATAAGGTTTCAATCATCATTGGTTCAATTCGGTCTTTAATTGCATTTCAATCCCAATATATACAATAATGGTAAATGGAAATCCCTATATTTTCTTCCTCTCCTCTCAAGAGATCAAATATAGTGATATAACTTCCCCTTTCCTCTTTATCATAATGTATAATGTTTGAATCCATAGGTAGGTTGCTAAAAAACTCATTCTTTGACAACCTTTGGAATGGAAGTAACAAGTGGGATGGATGATGTCACTATTAGAAATTTTTTGATGATATGATTCTATGTGGAGAAGATAGCTTGGTGAAAGAAAAATATATATTTATCTTTACAGAAACTCACAAGTGTCAAGGCAACTAATCAACATAAACAAATAAAAAATATTCTTCCTCAATGTTAGTACACGAATGTAGTCTCATGTCGCTTCCTCCCTCAGTTTCAATATTGGAGACTTTCCAAAAAATGCTTGTGTGCACCTCTTTTCACCAATGCTAGTAAGTTATTTTTATGGCATAGTTTGATAGACAAATATTCTTTGAAACTAATGTCCTAGAAAGCTAAGTGGCTAACCTTTGCAAGGGAGATTTTAATGGTCAAATCAATGATTTTATTTATCCTTATCTACCTAATGGTATGCCTCAAAATTCCCTTCAATACCTATAACAATCGAGAAAATATCATGATATCCTTCTTATGGAAAAGAGACAAATAAGAAAGGTATTCCAATTTCTTATCTCACTTGTTAGCTAGAATAGAATTTGGACTCCAAAGGATGGCCCCTGATTGGTATGTATCTCCATAGCAATTTTCTATAAAATAGAACTCTTAGAGCTAAATTAATTTGGATCCTCTTCTCCAAGACAAACCTTAAATACTCCAAAATACTAGAGAAAGCATTTGGATTCAGATGACCCCATTCACATTCTACTATCTCTAATCCTCTTGAGGGTTCACACCTATAGAATTTCATGCTTCATTAGAGGAAAATAATCACTCATCATTTGACTTGGAAACCAATGATGGTAAGAGTGTACTTTTGGGGGATGCTTAGAATAGTTCCCCTTCACTGTCTAGTAGAGGGGACTTGAATGAAGTTAAATCCATTCTTTTGAATGCATGGGGATCTAAAGCTTGAGACTATGTCACATAAAAATATTTTAATGGCCTATCAAAGTGTGTTTGGAAAGAAATACAATCAATGGGAATCCCAAATGAACTTGTTGAAATATTGAAGGAGGTTTCAAGAAGAAAAGTATTTATTGAGGAAGAGCAAGACCAACTTAGATGGTGTTTAAAAAGTGGGGAATACTCTATGAAGTTGTAATACAAAGAAAAAGATACCTCAATGGTGGAGCATGATTGGTCATCCCCACTTTGTTGGAATAAGGATTAATTTTCAAAAGTAGGAGCCTTTTCTTGGAAGGCAATGCAAAAGAAGATTCTAAGAGCTAAAATGTTTGTTTCTTTGATTTTTATAGGTCCTTCAAAGCAATACCTTTGTGGTGTGGTAGAATAAATGACCAATTGTATTTTGGCTAATTGTCCATACACCTCTAGTTGTTGGCAATGGTTTTATGCTAAGCTCAATTAGCCAAGTGCTCTTTGAGAGCAACTCAAACATCTCCTACTATGTCCACTATAAGCCCTTCAATACTAATTTGGGAAATATAGAAAGAAAGAAACAAGTGGATCTTCATATACAATAGAATAGAGATCAAAAAAATTCAACAAAAATTGGAGGTGTCCATTGAAGAAGTTGTGCAAAACAGACATGAATCATTTAGCACTCAAAAAATATTTTTTTATCCTAGGACAATAATCATTCAAAAAAGTGGAAAGGGCTCAAAGCACCCCATTCAAGGGGTTGGAAGGGTTAATTCCTCTCAACTACAAAGAGATAATGGAAGGTGACAAACCTCTCTAGGAAAATGGTTGAAATTGAACTTCAATATGATTGCAAGAGGCAATCCAAACCCCTCTAGCATCGACAACATCATCTAAGATTCTAAAGCGTCCATGATCATCACAGCCTCAAAAAATTGAAGGATGGGACTAATAATGAGGGAAAACCCCAAGCCCTTCTCTTGGGGCTATAGGTTTGAAAGGACAAAGGCTTCAACTCCATCCAAATCAAAGGTGACTCAATGATCCTCATCAATACAATCAAAAGTACTCCAAATTAGAAAATCAACAACATTTTACATGAAATGTGGCATATACTTGACTCTTTAGAAATGTTTTTGTATTAAGAATGTGTATAGAGGGGTTAATAAAGAAGCAAACTTCCTTTCCAATCTTGTTATCAATAGCAAGGAAGCTATTAGAATCAGCAACAACATTGATGCTTGGAAGTCCTTTGGTGCCACCATCAAACTCCCCTCCCTTGGACACCCCTCAACCATGTATACTTATGATTCAAATGCTTTAAGGTGACATGTCATGGTTATGATTTGCACACCATATATCCTCTCATAGAATTAATCATTACTAAGAATTTAGTGAGAAAATGAAATATGTAAAGAGCACATTGTAATGAATAAATGTACATGTCCACTTCATTTTTCTCTCCTTGAGCATGAACAAGGTAACTAAATGACAATTAATGTAGGCCTTTGTTTTTCATTTGCACCTTGACCAATTTTCCATCCCTACCCTATGTTACAATGGACACTAGTGTGAGACTAAGTTCTAAGAAAAGGAAAGTTGTCCTTTTGGGCATGGCTATAGAGTGCCAATTGTACAAGATGGTGAGGTTGAAGTTAGCAATAATTTTCATTGGTGTTCAATGGGCTTTGGGAGATGATTTTCTTTGTATAGATCATCAATATTGTGTCAAAATTGACATCATATTTATGTCTTGTGGGGTGATTTTTTATGTGATCAAAGATAAGGAGGTCATGAGCAAGTTGTAGAATTCCTCTTCAACAAAATTTATCTTAGGTGGTCTAAATGATGTTTTGGTCTCTACCATTCCAAGTATGGCCTTCCTACTACACAATGGTCCTCTCTAGATTGGCAATGGTGTGGTTATGAGCCCCTAGACACCATTCTTGCAAATTTGTAATACTAAGGTAGAGGAAATATATTGCAAGAAAGCATGTCAACCCATAGCCTTCCCCAAAGGAGTTGCAAGTATTGGGATGCCAATTGATGTTGATTGGGGGTTTCTTGCAAAAAAATCTAGAATCATGGTATTGTGGTAGGCAATCCTCTTAATAATCTCTTTGTTTTGTTAAAATGGTCCCCAATTTTTTTCCAAAATGATGTTTGATACAATTGTGTATAAAGGCAAATTTTCCTTTCCTAGACCTTGTATCCGACACTCTTGTAGATGCCTCTAAAAGACTATGTATTATTATTTTTAAATCAACATAAAAAAAGTGATCCCCTAAACCACAATTCACAAATCAGAAAATTTATTTTTAAAAAAGAGTTAAAATTACATATTAAATTTGTTATAATTAAAATAAAAAATAAAAAAATAAATATATTAATACCAAATACAAGAGAAAATCAAGGATACAGTTAACACCTTAACTTTTCCGATCTAAATCTGCAATCTACACTTTCTTCCCCATCTTAAAATATGAAACAATAATGCAAACTGAACTCAATTTTTTCTTCCCAAGTTAATTTTCAAATCAAAGATTAAGGTTACAGAACCTTAATAAAGCTGCCCTGTAAATCTGATCAGGGTTCAACCTATTTAATGATATTCAAAATTGCCGAACCTAGCATAAATATACTCATAAGCACGTTATTCCTGTATAATAAGTTATAATTTCGTCATGACAAAACTGGCAGACAACACCTCTGCTCAAAGCTTTTCAATCGTTTTACATCTGACATCTGCACAGGCTTCAATATGAAACCTTCTGCGCCTTCCTCAATGCATCTGTTCGATTACACCATCCATAATTATTTTAGTTAGCTTAGATGCAAGTAATTAATTACAAGATAACCCAACAAGTAATAATTACAGATATGACATGTTACTGTTGTTTAACTAATCACCTGCTCATCCGTGAAGGCACGTTTTCAGATGACATTATGACTACAGGAATCTCCTTCAGCTTTGATGATTCCTGCTATCAAAAGCACAATCAAATCCTGTCACAATTTTAAGGGAAAAAAATCCCTACAGGAATCAATTCCATATGTTTTCATATCAGATTGTTTTTGGAATCAATTTCATTGTTTTTATATCGGATATTTTAGATCATAGTGGTGAATATGATCTGAAATGTCGATATAAAAACATATACAATTGATTTCAAAAACAATCTTTCAAAAATTATATGAACTGCAGAAAATTCATGTCAACTATCCGAACCTTAATTCTCTTGAGCAATTCATAGCCTGTCATTCCTGGCATACAGTAGTCTGTGATTATCATATTCACCTTCAATTCCTGCATCAAAAACAAGTGGAACACAAGAATCTCTGAAAATTTTAGTACTTCAATATAAGCCTTTTTCACCACCCAAAAGATTATGACAAAAAACTGTAAAGATTTGCAGGTGATGAATGCCTACATTGTTGTTATTAGCAGTGTCATGGTCATCAGCTAATCCCAGGAGCTCCAGAGCTCTTCTCCCACTATCCACGGTGGTCACTGCAGTTAACAAGGAGACCAATTGTCAATAGAAATATTGCAATAATATACACCCATGAACTCATTTTTGAAATATTTCTGAAAAGATATCAAGTTTTCATAAAGATATCAAGTTTTCATAATACATCATGTACTTGAGTATAATTTGTGGATTTGATTGTGTCTTCTCGTTTTTTCATCAATGTTTCGAATCACACTATATGATCCTCATATGATTCAAAACATTGATGAAAAAATGATCAAATCCAGAAATTATACTAAACTATATTTCTGAAAAACCAAAACCTCAAAATACCAAAAAATTGAGTGGATCTCAACCTTTGTAAGAAGACTTCCTTAAGAGCCTTTCTAGAACTTTTCGATCTATGACACTGTCATCAACAGCCAACACATGAGGCTGGGATGTGCTTGGCCCCTCTTTAAATTCATCACAAGTTAAACTCATATTGCTCTGCTCTGCTCTCATGTATTGATGATCCCCTGAAGCTTCTTTCAAACCCATTTCAATGCCCAAAATATAAGCACCCAAATTTCAAGTATCACAGATTCTGCCTGAGAACACTCAAATCTCCCAATCAAAACTAGTATATGTCGATGACCGGAATGGCGTGAAAGATCTTAGCCAATCTGGGTGTGATCATAAAAATTGTGCCGGAGTATAACTAGCCTGGTCTTACAGGAATCGGGCTTCTATGAGTAGTGGGCTTGGACAAAATTTCGGGATTTCTTGCACAGATTTCTCGGAACTTAAACAAAGAAAAAGCTTTTTGATTCTTTCCCTACAACTTAGATAGCTTTGTGAGAAAGAAAAAATTAATCCAAACTTATACCAAATCTGAGCAGGATTACGCGGAGGTGCAGGTAATGTGTATTGGATTTATTCTTGAGTTCCCTCGTCCAAGGATCCTAAATCTATCATGATTCCTTCTCGATATCTGTGCTATCAAATCTATACACCTAAAATTTCCCTCCGGTCAAACTTGGCAACCCAACAGTCACAATATCTGACAACCCTCTACCACGACACAAAGCAACGCAAGATCAATTGACCAGGAACCAAATAAATAGTAAATTTTGACCGTATGTTTTTCTAGAAGGTGTATTGTATTTGTTAGATGAGTTGTAGGATTTTGTTGGACAAGGAATATGATTTAGAATTCTATTTATTACAATATTTAATAATATAGTTTTTAGTCAAATCTAATGAGTAATAGTTGATATCCGTGTTTCATTAGGATTTAATTAGGTAGTTTTGAAGTTAAATTCATTAATTTATTAGTAATATGAAATTTTCACAATCTATGATATCAATATAGTGAGATTTTTAGATTTTGATTGTGTAACCAATTTTATGTCAATGTTTTGAATCATATTTCACACTCATCATCACGATGAGTTAGTTATTAACCATATTTCATGATCCATCATCAAGATGAGTCAGAGTCAAAGAAGATAATCATACTCCATGATCCATCATCAAGATGAGTTAGAATAGATAATCATACTTCATGATCCATCATCAAGATGAGTTAGAGTCAGTTAAGAGAATTACTTTAGCTCATCTTGATGATGGATCCTCTGAAACAATGATGTACAAATTGTTACATGGTAAAAAAAAATTAAAAAAATCTCACTATATTATCATTAACATATATTTTATGAGTAGTAGTTTACGCAATAGTGTTTTATTAGAATTTAACTCCATAGTTTTCTAAGCAAATTCATTAATTCATATTTTATTAGCAGTGGTTCACACAAACCCACCTCAGAACATGAATGATCAACTTAGCACTCATTGCAACTAAGTGATATCCAAAAATCTCACTATATTGTCATTAACTTATAAAATAGTAGTAGTTAACGCAATAGTATTTTATTAGGATTTAACTCCATAGTTTTTTATTCAAATTCATTAATTCATATTTTATGAGTAGCGGTTCACACGAACCCATCTCACAGAACATGAATTATCAACTTAGCACTCATTGCAACTAGGTGATACTCAAAAGAATGAAGCATCCCCATACTATTCCAACTCAAGAACACTTAATTATGGATTTTCCCCAAGATCAAACTCACTTAGCTTGCCATCCCATTTGCAAAACCTTTAGCAAGTGTTGCATCTTATGAACCATTTATTATAGAATTTTTTGTTGGAAATAGGATGCCATTTAATTGCAAATCCTAAACATTAATTATTTCATGTATCTCCTAGATTCTTGTGTTCAACAACATTAAGATTAGGATGAGATTAATATTTGATGAAATAAATCATGAAATTGATATTTGTAGTTATTCCTAAATAATAGGAGCATGTGGGTGAACACATGGTAAGGTGAAACTCACCTTGTGTTCAGTTAACTTTACGAAGTAACAGTTAACACTTCTAAATGCATGTAAAGATCCTAGGAGTTAGGATTTGATGTTTGCATGTTTGAAGTTCAGTTTAGTTAAGTTCAGATCAGTTCAGTTCAGCTCAGCTCAGTTCAGTTCAGTTCAGTTCATTTCAGTTATGGTTCAGTTATCTTCAGTTGCATGCATGTTGGTTATTTTGAGTTGCATGTAGTTAGCTTTAGTTAACTTGGAATGCATGGCTAATAACTTGAGTTGTATGACAAATAACAGGGACTACCTCTAGTTAACAGGGGATGACCATTCTTGCATGAATGGTGTTGAGTAAATATTTCAGTTAATTATAAATCACTTGGAGCCAACTTGGGCACCCAAGATGCTTTATTGGATTTACCTCTTTTGCATGTTAAGATATTTTTGAAGGCTCAGTTAAGTAGGATTACTTAAGGGCGCCAACTTTGAGGAAGAGCCTTGGAATTATCACCGAAGTGAAGGATGAGTTGTAGCTTCAGCTTGGGATGCCCAAATGGATGAAGCACATGTTTTAGCATTGTTATTCACAAGATAACTCTATTTGCATGAGATATGGCATACCTTTTAGGGATAGGGCTTGTGTATTGTAATTGTAACTCATGTTGAGTTTACAAAGCTGATTAAAGCCTATTTATCTCAAGCAAGTTGAATAGAGTTGTGAGAGTTGTTAATTGCAGGTGTGAAGAAGATTGGTAAAGACAGAAGAAGCATTCTCAAGCAAGAATTGGAGCTATTGTAATTCAGAGATTGAATAATAGAATAATTCTTGGTGGAGTTTTTTCCTGAAAGGGTTTCTCCATGGTACATCTTGTGTGATCTTTCTAATATCCTATCTAGTTTTTCTATCAACTTCTCTCTTCATTCTACAACAGTAAAATGAATTAATCAGGATAATCACCCACAAAGAATATATGTAACAAAGAAAAAGACTTACTTAGATCAGCAATATTAAAGTTTTACAGAGTATTAAGCTAAGAAAACACCTCATTTTGCAACACTTTTTTAGGTCATCTAATATATTATGATGTTTTACCACAATTCAACTACACCATTTTTTAGTCAAACTCATTAACTCATATTTCGTAATGGTTAATTATTATGAATCATTTTATTTTTTAGATGTTTTCTTTACTATGAAACTAGTGGCCCTTATTTACCATTTTAACTATTAATATAAGCTTTTAATAGTTTAAAGAGATTAAATGTATTTTCTTTTTTATTTTAAGATATGTTTAATCTTCATTCATCTTAGTAAGAGATTATGTTTCTAGAATACTCTACATTTAAACATGATGGTTGCTTTCACTTACCTTGTTTTTCTCTTGAAAATTAATTAGGAAGTGACATTATGACAAATTTGTAGACAAGACAAAATTTCAAAGAAAAGTTGTCTTATGTAAGGACTACATGATCTATTTTAGATAGCATGAGGTCCCACAAGGAAAACATTGCGATGTGATAATTTAGAATTGAAAATTAAGAGCACCTAATTTTTAGTTCTTAAATTTCTAGCAATTATCTTTGAGGTGGGGCTAGAAAATATTCCTTTTAACTTAGGTGGTTGTTTTGTTACATGGAATAATTAGAAGACGTGTAACTTTTTAACATTAACCACTACGAAAAAGTCATTGAACACTAGCTCTAACAAAACCATAGCCTAAGACATCAAATGACATCATATGTTTTCATATACTTTATCTTTACTACACACCCTTTTAATTGTGTTCACATTTTGTTAAGACTTTTTTTCCTTGAAAAAAATGTGTAATTTTATATAATACAAACATTATGCACAAGCACGAAAAGTTTTTCTAAAGGAGAACCTAGCAAGAAAAAACAAAGAAGGCTAACAAAGTGAGCACAAGAAGCAAACAACAAAAAAGCAACCAAGAAAAGTAACAAACACATTACCACAATTTCCTTATTGTCAATTTTCTTATTTTTCCTAATTCCTATTTTAATTCTCGTGAAACCTCCCCTCCCCTTTACCCCATCTTTTTAACCCCTTTTGGTATGCAATTAACCATTTTTTCTCCTGTACATCTTTTTACATCTTGATAATGGATCCCAAAGTGTGGTTCAAAACATTGATGTAAAAATATGTTACACAATCAATTCCAGAAACAGATTCAACAATAAAGTATATAATCACAACTTGAAAAACATCTCTACCACTAAATATAAACAAAGAATCCCTTAAAAACATAATAGTAAAACAAACGCAACATCCACCCACCACCATATCAAAACGATACCAACAACACACCACAAGATAAAAAAAAATCAAGTCAATATTTCAAATCACACTCGAACAATTTAGAAAAAAAAAAAAATTCTCAATTTTCAGAACACTCAAATTCTTATGATATTGTTATCAGGATTCAACCGTGTAGTTTAGAGTCAAACTCATTGACCCATGTTTCATGAGTAGTGGTTCAACAAGAACCCATCTCTCATGATATCGAATGGTCCACTTAGCACTCATTGCATCTAGGTGATGCTCACAGAGGTGAAGAACGGGTCCGGGAGGTCACCCATCCCGTCTGCTCCAACTCAAGCTGCAATGAGTGCTAAGTGGACCATTCGATATCATGAGAGATGGGTTCTTGTTGAACCACTACTCATGAAACATGGGTCAATGAGTTTGACTCTAAACTACACGGTTGAATCCTGATAGCAATATCATAATTTGACACGCTGTGGAAAAATACCTCCTACTTATCACTCAAATTCTTGTCTAAAAAAAAATTATAATCATCTTATAAAATAATAGGTAGTTAAACTTGAAGCACGAAAAGACGTCGAACTTTTCAAATTAAAATTTCCTCTTTTTTTCTATCGTCGGACATATTTTTCTCCGACCCCTGAAACCTTTTCCACATTAAAAACACACCGATTCCGCGTAGATTTATGTCAATTGACGCAGATTTTTCCGCGGCACATGCATCACACGTTTTATGTTACTTGGCGTCAAAGTCAGTCAGTCATAAACTTGTACGTAAATTGGGTGGAGGATGAAAGTCCGCTGAATATCTAAAAAGATATCCGATTGATTACCTACGAAAGATATGAAAGATTTTATATTATATTCATTACGGTAGATATTTGATTTTGTGTTGTTGGCCCGTTGAACTTTACAGTTTTCTTATCGAATATTATTTATATTCAACGGAAATATTTGTTGAATCTCATGTGATCTAAGCGATTGTTATCAAGTCTGTGAGTAGGCAGACATAGCACGCTACCAATTAATATTTTATGTGATCTTGTGGCCCCCACTAGATCTCCTGGCCCCACAAGATCTTCAGGCCCCCACAATATTTTTCTTTGCTTTTTTCGTAAATATGGTGTATATTTTTCTTTATATTTTTGTTGTATACTATACTTTTTTAATGAAATATTAAATAGAATTTTATTCATCAAGAAAAAATCTTTCTTGAGGATTAAGAAATAGAATTTTATGGCCTCCATAATGACTTATGAGATCTTGAGGTTTTCATCATGACTTTTTTAGGAATATGGTGTGCATTTTCTTTTTTAATAAATAATATAATAAAATCTTACTCATCAAAAAATATCATTTTAAATGTTAGCATTAAGATTTCTGTTTTTTAGTTGAAAAAAGTAATCAAGTGCCATGTTGTGGTTAGTATGTAATTTGTTTTTTTGTTTGTATTTGTATTATATTAAGAGTGGTAGACATGGGACAAATCTATTGGAAAAAATAATTATAATGTGCAATTATGAAACCATGGTTATCGAAAAGAAGGTAGGTGATTTTGATGGAATCATGAGTGCATTTAGAAGGATTGAACCACTTTTTTTTTTGGGGAGTTTTCTGCAGAGTTAGTCAATAGACTACATATAGTGTGAGATTTGAGTTTGAAACAAGTCTCACGCTTGCAAACCACTATTAAGCCATAGAAAACAAGTTTCAGCTATAGTTTAATGATAAACCAACTATCATTTAATACTAAAAGCCTCCAAAATATCAAATAAAGCCTCAAAAATCTCACTTATCACATAAAAGCCAAATAAATATTGATTTGCCAATGGATGAGAACATTCTATTTCTATTTGCAATATTTTTTTGCTAATTTGATGGAACTTTTTTTTCATTTGCATTGCTTTATGTTTTAAATCTGTATACAAATATTTCAAAATTAAAAAATAAGTAATTTCTTTAAGGAAAATATCTAGATTTGTCTAAGTTTATTTCATTCCATTATTTAGCACTTATTATTAATTGTTTAATCCAACCACATGCAAGTAGAATTTGCCACCCATGCACAATAAGTACTTTCTAACATATTAAAATACATAGAGTTTTCTATCAATGTAATCCTTGCATCTCCTTTAGATGCAAGTGCTAGTATATATAGTAAGAACCTCACTGTTTGTAATTTTGATTTTCTTGTTGTTGGACAACAATTGCTAATGATCTATTTGTAATTTTTTTTCTTCTTTATCCAATAAAAAAAAGAACCACAATATAAATATTAACTTTGGTTCCATGTTACAATTTACAAAGCATTAAATCATAGTCATGGAAAATGACTTCTATCTATGCTTCTAATGTACAAGAATTGAGAGGAAAAATTGAAATAGATGAAAAATAAATATTGTTTATTGTAACTAAATTTTTTCAAGTGGTCATATCAACTACCTTTGAAGTGGTTTCTTACAAATGCTCCTCAAGAAGAGTGCCTAGGTTGTTGACAAAATAACTAGAGCATTGATGGTCAATTGGAAATTAATTGGTGATGAGCTTACTATTCAGGTCATATTTATCCATTTGCACTTGGTTTTGTTGATTCAAATACATACATGGATAATTTGACTCTATCAAGTTTTGTAGGTGAATAATGCACAAATCATGTGTAACATTGTCAATACTGCATATGGGAATAGTAATACTAGCCACATGTGGAAGGATAATATCATAGTCAATGTTGTTGCCATTTATTTTATTGTTGTTGTCGAGGTTGGATGGAGGAAGGAACTTCTTGATTTTGTGATCCAAAAAACCTAAATCTATATGAGAATTCTTTGCACTAGCATTTTCAATATTGAAGTTCAATTATTGTTGAGACAATGGGTTACAAATCTCATATGAGGGTATAGTGGTAGACCCTTCCAAGAAATGAGAAAGACAATGGCTTTCAACTTGGTTCGGAAAACTAGATGTAGCAAGATTGCTAATTGGGATTTTATTGGTAATGTTAGTGGTGTAAAAGGAATATTTAACAATAAAGGTGGATAGTTGGCAATATGGAAATGAGCATGGAATGATCAAGTCATTAGGAGTGGCACTTTGGTAATATATTTCAATGTCCAGTACAATTTAGGTGTGGATGAAAAAGAAATTTTATGATTAGGACAACAACTAGCTAGGCTATAATCTTACAAAGGTCTTATAATGACAATGTTGGTTTTGTAGATAACATCTCTAGGAAAAGAGACATATACCTACAAATTAATGGAACCACCTCTAAGAAAGTGATTATTCTTCTCCATCATATATGTTGAAGATTGCATGGAATTGGGAATAATAGGCTACTTGGGGAAGAACTTGCATGGCTCTAAATTAGTATAGAAGAAATTTGGCATTTCCCTATTGCCTTGCATGGATCTTGCAATTGTATCATAATCATTTGTATTAAATTCCTCCACTACTTTGTTTAAAATAAATAAAATCGATCTTGCACATGGCTCCAAGTGCACAAGGCTCCAAAAAGACCCCTTTTAATCTCCACCCTCCATCTCCTCAACACTTTCCCTAATCATGTGCATCAATCGCACACGATGTTACTTGTCATCTCCCCATTCTTCCTACATAAGGATCAACCCCATCCCTCCATATCACAATATCTAATCTCATCCATCCATCAAACCTATCCAAAATCTATAAATTCATCCATCCACAAACCATTTTCAAGAAGAAGGATTGGATGCAACAAGCTTGTGCTATAGAATTAGATAACTACAAACTTAAACAATCAACCAATCATTTGAGCACAACACTTAGGTTAACAAAGGTATGTGTTGTAAGAAATTCATTGTTTGCATACCTTTTTCCTTATCAAAGGTGCATGCTAGCTATATAGTAGGATTTTGTTTCATGACTCTTTCCTATATGTTTCCACACTATTTTAGTGTTCATAATGATATTAAACTAGATCGATATCAACAAGGATCTCATAGAGAAATTAAAGGATATACATTTTGTCACAATTGTCTCACACAATTATAACCAATCAATCAACAAATAATTCAGTATTTGTATGCATACTTGTGAAGGTAATGATCCAACAACTTTTATACAATTAAAATGTAGGTATATTGTACTATTACTGGCATAGAAACGTAATCAAGAATATATAATTAACTCAAGAACATATATATCCAATTTCTCATGTTCTCTAACTAAACTATTAAAATAAAGGTAAACAAAATCATGTTTTTGAGGTTCAAATACAACTAATTAGCCTCAAACAAGCTCTCTTTTAATTACAAATATGAAATTGATAGGATCCCAACAACAAGAATTGCAAGTTTACAATTAGAATATTTTACGACAACTTATCCCTTATATGATTCATTAGAAAATCATAATATATCTCAATGTACTATATGCGTGCAGATAAATATTTACAAGTTCAAGATGGTTAAGGGTATTAGAAAACATAGTTTAATATGGGAATTACTTTACCCAATACCAATCAAACCATATTGAGGTTGTAGAATAAGCTAATGGGGGCAAGATTCATATTGTCTTACCAACCACATATTGACCTAAACAGAATGAAAAGGAACCCTACTAAAAAATTGGTGACAATATTATTCGATTCAAACAATTTTAGTTTTATGCCATAAAGCATATTAATCCAAGTCACTAATAGATCCAAAATGTAATGCATAGGTTATGCCATCATACAAGGCCCAATGCTATGTCTTTGATTTCAATTATCATAGATATCATGTACACATTGTAATTAGTTACCAATGATTTCAAGTTGTTCAAGCCTCATACAACATTAATAGTAATCAATAGATGTATAAATGATTCTTTGTCAACATTAATAACAATATAAACCCATCTATATGAATTTTATCAACATTAATAATTATATAAAATTAGGTAAATGAATTTTTATTGATGGTCAATGACCATGAATCTAAATAAATCTTAGTAGCTTAGTAGGGTTGCACTTTCTCCCTCATATGAGGTATTATGAAACTACAAGGAACTTCAAATTCTATTCAGGCAATATAAGCCATAAAGAGAACTACTCATAATTGGAAATCATTCAAGACAGAGTTTATATATACATTCTTATTTATTAACTTGTTTGTGCATGATTTTTTGTGAAGGATATGGTGATAGGAATTTTCCCTTGCAATTATAAAAATTGATATAAATTTATTTTTTAATTTTTCTTTGATGGGTATCCATACCCTCTTCTCAAGCTCCAATTTGACTACAAGCTAGTAGGACACTATTTTGAATTAAATTAAAAGTGACTAAGGATTTTTCAATAAACCCATTTTGAACATATCCTACCATCATGGCATTCCCTAAGGCCACATGTCTTTGAAGATATTTTGTCAAACAAATAATGTTCCTTGTCTAGGCTTCCTCATTTTCTTGTAAAGGTTAATAGTTAAGTTTGGATAAATTTTCACATACACACCCCACAACTAGCTTTGGGATAACAAATACTAGGTTTGATAAAAATTTAACAAGTATTATGGATGAAAAATATGTTTCATCCACATAATAACAACATACCTTAAGATATATTACCAATCATTTGGTAGCGATGATACCTAATTTCAAGAGCTCCTCTTTATTATGAGGTTGCTCCATAAGTTCTCACACACTTGATCTCTTACCTTTTTCTCTCTCCAAACCTTTGAATCTCCATAAGGCTAGAACACCACTCTTAAGCTAAGCCAAAATGGCTTCTCAACTCAATCAAAAATTCCCTCCTCAAATAGTCATGAAAATTCCCCTCAAAAGAATTGTTGATATGGATTAATAATCCCTGACCAAACTCTTGAATACAATTTTATGCATTGATGGATGCCCATACCCTATTTTAAACCCCCCCATCCATCATACCATACTCCTCTCTCCTTTCACCAAACTTATATCAAATCACATTTGGTATTGCTTGTTGCCAATGACTCATTAATTTTCCCCTTTGACCTTTTTATTTTATTTGAAAGATCTTTTTTAACTATAATTTAATTTTATCCCATGCAATGGCCAATGTGTAATCTACCTACCATGAGGGATGTGACACTCCACCTATGACAACAATTTAAATCCCTTCACTACTTTCCTTCAATCTTTATCCTTTTTTCAAATGTTTTATGAATATGGTTATTGATCAATAATTATTCTAGTGCATATCACACCATTTTAGTATTTTCCTACTTAGCATGGGAGCAATGGAATTTATGTGCATATTGGCCAATTGCTTGAAATTTATGTGCATATTGGCCAATTGCTTGAGTCTTTGGTTTCATATTCTGGTTCAATATGTAATGATAATCCATTAGGAGTCTTTCTTGTGGTTCAATCAATGAATGTTGAAATGAAGAAAGGAACAATGATAAACATTTTTAAAAGTACCTTTGCTCAAATTTCTCAAGGCAACAATTCCAAACCCCTAAAATTCAATAAACTACTTTGTAAACACACAAACAAAAATCTCAACTCATATGATTAAGCACCCAGCTTCAAATAACTTGAGAACCCAACTTCAAAATATTTTAACCCACTTAAATTCCCGCTCAATTAGCATCACATTCTCTATTATGTGATTTCATTTCAGGATGAAGTAATGTATATATATAAAGGTCAAAATTGAAGACAAAGTAAATAAGATTTAATATTAAATGTCAATTTCTAAAACCCACAAATATAATTTATATAAGTTGATTTTTTATAAGTCCAATAAATTCCTAACAAAAAATAAGGTTTTGAACAATAAATCTCAACTACAACCAACTTCATCTTTCTCAAACTCAATAAGTTCAAACCTTAAATTCTATAAATTGTCTAGGAATTACATGGTCTAAAACAAACACCCCTCCAATTTTCATACTCAATTTATTGAAACCAACATAAAATATGCTTGATTTATTATTTGTTCACAAATTAACTAATTTTTAACAACATAATCATACACTAAACTCACCAATAAAAAAATTAACTTATTAAGCTGAAACAAAAAATAATTCATTTCCTATTATTTTCCCAAAAATTGGCATCAATCCCACATAACTTGATTGTATATTAATGTGTAACATGAAATTATGTAATGCATTTTAAGAAGCTCCCCATAAATGATATTTCAAACTCGTAAATTCATCTTTGTGTAGATGTAAGATGAGGGTATGCAAGACATTGTTCTCTAATCATAAAATATATTGAAGCTCACTGAATATGTTTCCTTGGGAATAATACTAAATTGTAAATCAACACAAGCTAGCTTCCTACTCCCAAACTACTAGTTAATGATTTTTTCATTAAAAAATGCATGGAGGGTCAAATGTTTCCAAAATTGATGCCTTATCAACAGGTAATAGAGTCATGATGAGCCATAAGAAACAACATATTAAAATAACAATAGAAATATGATATCTAGTAATAGAACATGCTTTATAATCCCTCTCCAAACTCTAAAAAATATATATGTAATAAAGAAAATACCATTACACATAATGTCTATAATATATTAAAGTGTTACAACACTTATGAAATCTCATTATAATCATACTAGAAAATGTGACGAGGAAATCCTAAGCTAAGAACCTGTCACACTTCATGGCTTGGAAATTTTCCTAAATATCTACAAATGGCCAAGGAGTCATTCAATTACATATATTTGTTATAAACTAGCCATTTCTTTGTGACTTGTAAAATAGATTGCTCTACGAGTGATTGAATTGGCACTATTTGAAAACCTAGAAACTCTTTAGTGCTTGTAGTCACATGGAAATACATAAATGACTAGTTATTTTTCTATTAAATGACTAGAAACTCTTTAGTGCTTGTAGTCACATGGAAATACAAAAATGACTAGTTATTTTAGTAATTTATTTGGTCACTAGATCCTTGTAGGAATTTGATTGAACACTAAATCTCATTAATGTGTCACGTGAAATAGTTCAAAATCTCATGAAATTTTCTAAAATGACACCTTAGAACGTGAAATAAGATTAACTAAACATGAAACTTCAATCCTTGCGTTCATGGTGTCATGGTGTTATTCATCATCCAATATTTATTATGAACTTGGATAAGCAGGTGGAGGTCCTTGTGATAAAGAAAGTTTTTTGGGTGAGAAATATCAATCAAGTAGTTGTAGGAGTCAAAATGAGCATTAATAGTGCTTCTAGGAAGATCTAGTGAGTGCAGGGGACCATCTAGAAGAGTTGTAGAAGTTCATTGAAGAATTAGAGGTGAGAAAGGGAGATATGGGATTTCCTTGCAGAGTGGAACAAGGGAACTAGAGGAAGTGGAAAGGAAAAGGAGGAAGTCTAATTCCACTCTGAATTTTTGCAAAGGAGGAGTTGAGGGTGTGGGGATTAAAGAAAGAAAGTGAAGTCTAGATGTCTATTGGAGTCCCATATGTTGGTATTTTTTCTTGTTGAACCTTGAAAACCCTCTAAAGGGCAGCGAACTCTTATGCTCAAGGACTTCAAGATTAGGGGCCAACGAATGAGAGATGGATTTAACACTTTTCTCCCTTGTACTTTAGGCTCTACATGACCTAGGAGGGTATCCCTATATGTAAAGAAGATAAGCTTCATACAGATGACAAGGGCTTGTAGGGCTAGTTACACCCCTTTTCCCATTTAAGTTTAGGTATGAAGCAAGAAACAAGAAAGTAAATCTAAACTAATAAAGTAGGGAAAATGTTTGTTTTTAATATAAAGTTTGCTTCTGAGGATGGGGGAGGAAAACCATGCAAGACCGGTGCCTGACTTAGGCTACGACATCACATGTTATGCATTTTATGATGACAAAACTAAACATATCTTGAGGGTCTTCTGAATAGATTATCACCTTATGATAGTTAGACCTAGGTGAGCCTATTATGCAACAATACTTAGTAATCTATAGCAAATGATAACATACCCATTAATTCATGGCAAGCATTTACTCTATCCCTTGGACAAATAGCAAACTAGTAAACTAACTCATAACAACAAATGTGCTTGAAAAACTCATATAACCCTTGACTACACAGTTTAAAGCATATTATCACTCACAACTAGAGAAAATTGCCCAATATAGTATATTCATATATGCCATAGTTCATAATATAGAGGAACTATCAAGTAATGGTTGATAAACATAGATCTTGACCTTTCAACAATACAACCTTCCATACATAGCACCCGCCTTACCAATACACAAAACTCTCCAAGAGAGAACTAATCTCAGAACCATGAAAGGGAGAAAAAATACTCCGAACCTTTACAAAAACAACAAAACTTGCCTTTATAGATGAGGCATAACTCAAAAACTACCAGCCACAAACCTTAACACAACTAGGGTTTACCCAAGGTTATACAATATTTGCATCAAGAGAAAAATTCAACTAGATATGAGAAGATATCCATCATTAATGATCCTAACATCCACGCCAAGCCCCCATACAAGCAATGAAGAAAATCTAGAAAACCAACAAAAAATCATGGCAAGGAAGAGATCTCTAACAAAAAGGATGCCTACAACCCATAAAGAAGCATGGGAAACACCTCATCTCAATGATATTTGGTAGAAAAAGAATTTAAGACCATCCTTGTCCTCCCAAAGATCAAATCAAGTCACTAGAAGAGTTACTGCAACATAAATGGTGTTCCCGTGAAAACACATCAAATCACAGGTAAAGCGAAACCTTCAGGCCTAAAACAACAGCTGGAATATCATTAAATGGTTCACAGGGCCAAAAAATTGTCCTTGTCAACCATCGCACTCCAAGGATCCCTCATACTTCATACACTTCATTACCATCGGCATCGAGCTTCAAACATTGGGTGTGCTTCTTACCACCTTCCATGAGGTTAAGGTAGAGGGTAAGAGGAAAGAGCGAATCCTGACACTCGAAGGTAGGTCATCAAGGGTTGAGGGTCGGGTGGAGGGCTTACCTCCTAATGGAAGGAGGTAAGAGGAGAGGGTGAAAACCAATCCTTGAAAGTCCAAAAAGGAGAGACTTAAACATAATTTGGAGAAAGGGTACCTCGGGAGGGAAGCTTAAAGATTCGAGAAGAAAAGGAGACTTTGGAAGGATGCCAAGGGGAGAAAGAGTTTTGGGCTTTGAGCATCAGGAGGATGCCTTACATCATTTAGCAAAAACACATAAAGTGTAAGAGGTAAGGGGTAAAGGGGAAGCTCAATCCCCGGTGCTCGAAAAATAAACACATTTGATTTTCCAAAAGCATGTCGGGGGTCGGGGGTCGGAAGGGAGGCTTAATGCCTGCGAAAGAAAAGAGGAAATGTTAAAAGGTAAGGCTGAAGCCCACCCCCGGAAACATCAATACTTAGTTGATTTTCAAAGGGATGGGATCGAGGAGTAGGAAGAGGTAAGGAAAAGAAGGTGGTAGAGGGTAAGGGTTTAGCCTGATGGGCGAAACCCAAAATGTCAAGGAGAGAGAGGTAAAGAAGGGGAAAAGAAGGAGATCAAGAACAATAGATGAAGGATGCAAGGAAGCACACAAACAACTCGAAAGCCCTAAACCACAAAACTTAGCCACTTTTGGGGTTTGAAAATGGATCTTCAAACAAAGGGAATTTTGTAACTTACAAAAGCCCTTGAGCATGATGCGCCATTAAGATCTCTCATATCAGTTATAACTAATGGGCATCATAAGGGGAATGGCACAAGCTAAAAATAGTGCCACCAGTGGGTCTAGTTGGGGATGCATGCTTCAATGAAGAATGGCAAGACTCCAAATCTCTAGGGAAGTAGACAAGGCCTTATCCATTGGGCTCTGAAACTGCCCAATCCTTAAACCTCATTTGATGGCCCTAGGCCACCAAATGAAAAGGAGAGCCAATGCTTGCCTCTGTCAAACACTAGCCTATCAAAGGAGTTGATCTCCCTTAACCCAAAATTTTTCTCTCACACCATAATAGCAAGGACAACCCCTTTTCTTCAAGCATAAACATATGGTTACCTTTAAGCAAGTGAAGACTTGCTACATGTTTGATCCTACTACTGCATGGTAACCACACTACATACATTGCCACACACTGCATTTTTTGATTTTGTACTAGGTGGCAAAAAATGAGAACTTTGATTAGCACCATATGAAACCATAGTACCTTCATACCTACTGACTACCTCACATGAATCAAGGCAAAGAGAAAATGCCTCCAATTCATATGGAAAAGAAGAATATGCCTCTTCATAATGTTGACTTGTAGAGGGAAACTCATCCTATAACAATTCAAACTGAAAACTCTAAAGCTTAGGCATACAAAAAACTTGAGCAAACAAAAAGTCACCAACCTGGATAACTTGCTACTGCTCAATACCCTCATGAGGTGCATGATGGGTCCAAGTGAAGTGCTTAACATTAGGAACATTGACATCCACATTGTGAGAAACAACATCTTCATCGCAAAGGGATGTGTCCTATATGCCTTCACTCAAGAAAGGGACCATGGATGACCAACATGCCTTGGGATCACCTATGTTAATGCAAACCTCATCAACACATCCATTTAAATCACAACACATTTTGAATGAAGAGTTGCACTCTTCAGATTATCTCTATGTTTCAATCTCTCTACAATCTGTTGAGACATATGTGCCACAAAAATCAGACCTATGAAACACATTTGTGGAGCTCATCTCAGCAATAGTGCCCTACCATGACTGACTTGAAGTCCACTTCTCACGAGGAATACTATGAGTTGCACCCCTAAAAACAAGTTTTCATAGGCATCCATGTGACTAACACAATCACACTCCTCAAGTGCAAGCTCATCATAAAAGATACCATTAGTTGTACCAATGTTTATCTTTACATTCTCACCTTCATGTACAACTACATCTATGCTATCCTCATGCAAAAACTTAGTGACAACTTCAAAATTAGAACACGTGACATAAGAAGGTGATAAATCAAACAAGGAAACAGTTTCTTGTTCATCACTTACATCACCATCATATGCATGCCTAACACAATTGACTACCTAAACTGATTCATTTAGTGAATCTCTTGCATATATATCCTCTTCTTTGTCCACATTGTTGCAACAATCAATAGTATCCTATCCCACACTATCAAACTGGAAATCATCATTGATTTCTTCACTACAACTATCCATAGATGATTGTTCCAGCTGAAGATCACTGCACACTCCTTCACTTTCATTTGATTATAAGAGAGTAGGCATCATAAACACCCTCAATTGAAGTGCTAGGGGGAGCAAGATTCGATGGGCCGAACACACAAAAACACAACAAAAACAACCAAAAGAAGAAAAAAAAAACAACAAAGGCACACAAAGGACCATCGACCAAGCTGAATTGACACGACAAAACAACCATGCAACAAATGAGACGAAAACCAAGAAACAAGGCGAAAACGACTAAGGTCTCGAACTTACCCAGAAATGTCATGGGCATGGGAAAGAAAACGCGAGCGACAAACAAAAAATGCACTAACACCACTAGCAAGCTAGGCATGAGCAATGCGAAGACACCACCATGCATTAAGCACAAAAAATTTGTGAAGAATGCGGGTTGTGATCGCAAGGAAGGTTTTTTGAGAAATTTGTAGAGCTCATTAAAACTTAACTCGATAATTCTCGAATAACATTTGAAATCATTCATTCTCCCTTTTAAAACCACCTAACATGTTGTATTAATGCTCATTAAATGTGCAACTACATAATTGAATGCGTTGACAACGGGAAAAACAAGGTAACAAGATATCGCCACCATCGGGCCTTAAAGTTGGGAATGTCACGATACAAGCACATTGACTACGAGAACACTGACGATTAATAATAATAATAATAATAATAATATTTTATAGTCCACGATACCCGGCAATCTGTTTTTGGGTCTACAGACAGCCTACAGCAATATGGGACTCCTAGTACTCCCAATATTGAGGGAGGCACCTAACTCGTGCTCCACAATACGAGGTGTACATACCTTACCCCCTGCAAGATTTGAACTTGTGACCTCTCTTTCAAGAGTACAAGTTCTCCACCATTAGGCCAACTCAGGCTGTACAAAGAATGAATGAAACGAAAGACATTGGGGATCAGGCCCGACAAAGATGTCATGCCATCCTTGGAAACCAGGTGAAACTTCGACAAAGGAAGAAAAAGAAAAGGGGTCCTCATTTTACTAGAAAAGAAAATGGGGTGTGGGTGCAAGGCACAACAATTACCAATGCTTTCAAGTGGTTCACACCTCATACAACATTAATAGAAATCAATAGCTATGTAAATGAATTTTTATCAACATTACTAACAATATAAACCTAGGCATATGAATCTTACCAACATTAATGACCATATAAAAGTAGGTATATAAATTTTTATCGATGGTCAATGAACATGATCTAAATAGATCTTAGTAAATTAATAGAGCTACACTTTCTCTCTCATATGAGGCATTAGGAAACTACACAAAATTTCAAATCTTATTCACATAATATAAGCCATGAAGAGAACTAATCACAATTGGAAATAATTGAAGAGAGAGTTTATGTATACATTCTTTTGTATTGAATTTTGTGCATGAGTTTTTGTGAAAGGCTATGGTGATAGGATGATTCCTTGCAATTATTAAAATTGAGTTATTTATTTTCAATTATGATTTGATGGGTATACATACCCTATTCCCAAGCTCCAATTTGAGTGCAAGTTGGTAGAATGCTATTTTGAATTAAATTAAAAATTTATAAGGCCTTTTCAATAAACCCATTTTGAACATATCCTACAACCATGGAATTCTTTGAGGCCACATTTCTTTGAGGATATTTTATCAAACAACTCATGCACCTTGTCTAAGCTTCCTCATTTTTCGTAATGGTTAATAGATAAGTTTCGATAATTTTTCACATATACACCTCACAATAACTTTGGGATAACAACAACTACTCTTTTTATATTTTTTATTGAGTAAACACAAATTACAAGGAAAAAAAATGCAGTTAACAACTACTTTTGATAAAAATTTAACAAGTATTATGGATAAGAAATATGTTTCATCCACATAATAACAACCTACCTTAAGTTATAATACAAATCATTTGGTAGATATGATAACTAATTTGTGGAACATATCTTGATGATGAAGTTCCTATAGTAGATCTCACACACTTGATCTCTTGCCTCTTTTTCTCTTCAAACTCTTTGAATCTCCATCATGATAGAACATCCCTCTTAATCTTAGCTAGAACAGCTTCTCAACTAAATCAAAACTTTCTTCCTCAAATGGTCATGGAAATCCTCTTGAAATGAACCATTGATAGGGATTAATAATCCTCCACCAAACTTTTGTCATACCATTTTATGCATTTATGGATGTTCATACCATATTTTGAAGCTCCCCATCCATCACACCATACTCCTCTCTCCTTTCACCAAACTTATATAAAATCACTTTTAGTATTGCTTGTTACCAATGGCTCATTAATTTGCCCCCTTCAACATTTTTATTTTATTTGAAAGATCTCTTTTAAATATATTTTAATTTTATCCCATGTAATGACCAATGTGTAATCTACCTACCATGAGGGATGTGACACTCACACCTATGACAACAATTCAAGACCCTGCACTACTTGATTTCAATCTTCATCCTTTTTCAAGTGTTCTATGCATATGTTTGTGATCAATAGTTCAAGTGCATAGCACATGCTATTTTAGGCTTTTCCTACATAACATGGAAGCAATGGAGTTTTATGTGCATGTTGGTTGATTAATTGAGTCTTTCGTTGCATATTGTGGTCCAACAAGTAATGATAATTCATTAGGAGTCTTACTTGTTCAAACCATGAATGCTGAAATGAACAAAGGAACAATGATAAATAAATCTAGAATACCTTTGTCCAAATTTCTGAAGGCAACAATTCTAAACCCCTAAAATTTCATAAGCTACTTTATAAACACATAAACAAAAATCTCCACAATTCACATAATTTAAGCACCCAACTTCAAATTATTTAAGCCAACTTAAATTCCCACTCAATTAGCATCAAATTCTCTATAATGTGCTTTCATTTCAGAATGAAATAAATGTATAAATGAAGTTGAAAATTGAAGACCAACTAAATAAGATTTAACATTAAATGTCAATTTCTGAAACCCACAAATACAAATTTGTGTAAATTAAATGAAACATCTTTATAAATACAATAAATTCTTAAAAAAGACAAAACAAGACTTTGAAAAACAAACCCCACCTATACCCAACTTCATCTTTCTCAAACTCATTAAGTTAAACCTTAAATTCTATCCATTATCTAGAAATTACAGTCTGAAACAAAGATCCCTCCAATTTCCAAACTCAAATTATTGAAACCAACATAAAATATTTTCGATTTTTTTATAAACTAAACTCACCAATGAACAAATTAACTTAACTTATTAAACTGAAAAGAAAAAATTCATTTCCCATTGTTTTCCCAAAAACCCACATCAAATTCTCACATAACTTGACCATATATAATATATAACACGAAATTGTGTATAAATAGCATATAGTTTTCACAGTCCATGATAATGTATTGCTGAGATTTCTATCTTGAAACTGTGTGTGATTTTTACCATTGAAGTTTCAGATCAAACTCCATGATATGATCATGGATCATGGAATTTGATCCGAAATGTCGATGGTAAAAATCTCAACAATACGAAATTGTATAATCCATTTTAAACAGCTCCCCAGAAATGATATTTCAAACTCACAAATCTGGATCTCTAAATCAATAATAATTCGCAAAAACAAATCCCAAAAGTACCCACGTCCAAATTTCTCGAACTCAAAATTTGATACCCTGAAATTCGAGGATTCTTCAGAAAATTATTGAAGATCTGTACATTAAAGAACGCCTTCTTACAAGGAAATAATAGTAGCAGCATAGACAAGGCAAATGACCTGTTTGACAGAATGCCTCAGAGATCTTTTCCCCTGGCTGCAGGATATGCACAAAATGAATTTGTTGAAAAGGCTTTACAAATTCAAGAAAATGAAATTGGCGGGTATAAAGGCAAATTCCACAAACATTGGCGGAATCCTCCCTCCCTGTGCCAAAATGGGATTTGGAACAGGGTATGCACATACATCAAAGCATAAAGGGAACGAGAATTTTGACAGTTTAAAGGCGCGTGAACTGTTTGACAGAATGCCTCAAAGAGATCTGGTCTCATGGAATGCCATGATTGCAGGATATGGCTTTAAAAGGTCGTATCACCCAAAGATTATAACATAAAACCTAGAATTAGTTGAAGCCAGGTGCAATCCTTAACAGTACAGTGAATTCTCCAGCAAATGCTACTGAAACAGAGAAATATATAATTTTCATGCAAAATACTTCCTACCGACAATCTCACCTCACACTGATGACGCTGCTAGGGTTCCACCATTGGCAGGGCTTAGGTGATTCTCCTGTGACCGCCACAATCTTTATCCTCTGTTGGAGAACTACAAACGATTTTTATCTGCAGTAATTGGAAGTTGCAGCCGCTATATTTGCAGTGTCCAAATCTCCCTTTGCCCATTTCACACCGAAACAGAGAAAATTAAATCGTTACGAAAGAAATTTTTGCCGCTGCAAACCTTTCAGTGATCATCTATGTTTGGTTTTGATAACTTCATTGAGAGAAAGCGAACGTTTCAAAATTTGAGAATCATTTAAAATCTTTTCAGCTTATATTAAATCATAAGATTTTCTATTATTTATGTTTTTTCCACCTAGATTGCAATAAATATTATTTGACTTTTACAATGTTTATTTGATTTCATTGGATTTTGGTACAATGCATATGCATTTGTTTGATTTTGGATATGATCTCATATCTAAAATCAAACAAATTCATATGCCTATCTTGAAATTCATTTGATTTGATTTTGGGTGTAGATGATATAAATTTAAGTATTTAATGTTGTATTTATTCATTTGAACAAGTGTCACGTAGTGGTGAGTACTTGTCTTTGTAGTATTTTAATTAGAGATTTGTAGAGTTGGAATAAAAATAAATGTAAGTTTAATTAGTGTGAATAAAATTAAATGTAACTTTTTTTTTAATTGTTGTATTTTAGTTTTGACTTTTGTATTTTGTGTTTTGTTTGATTAATAGTGTTGGTTTTTTTATATGTTTTGGTCATGTAATGTAAATATCTTGTTTGATGTTAAATATTTGAAAATAAAATAAATTGGAATAAATGTTTATTGTTTGGTGTTTTTTTTTTTTCAAAAAAATTAAAGTTGAATACATTTAAATATTTATATGATGAACCCATTCATTGAGAGAAGGAAGTAGTTTATGAATTATTTGTACTAGACACAACTATGACTAATAAAGTTGAAGTTGAGTTTGTTCTTTAGAATAAATATTTGCTAACTTTAAATAATAAAATGATTTATTATTTGGACCGGTGTCTGTTGTGTGGGAGTTGCGTCCATTGTGCTGGGCGCGGGCTTCCTATTTGCTGTCGAGGGCTCTCCTTTGGAGCGGCTGTGCTGGGTGCAGCCTGTCTTGGCGCCAGGCTTCCTCCTCTGCCCGCGTGGGTTTGTGGTGTGGGTGCGTGGTCTTGGGGTGGCTGCGTGGGTGGCCTACCATTTAGTGGGGCCTTGGTTCTTCCCACTGCCATGTGGGTTTTTTCTTTTCTGGAGGCCTCCTTGCTATTGTTTGGGTGGCTTGTGGGTGGAGGGGGTTCAATCCTTCCCTTGGGTTCTTCTTCCTTCTCTTGCAAAAGTGACCCGGGGGCTTGCATGCTTGTCGGGGTTCTTGTTTATTGCTATGCAGCGTGGGGAAACATCTGGGGCTAGCCCCAAATTGGATTTCTAGTCAGCATTTGGTTTGAAGCCTTCGACACATGGTGTGAATGTTTTTGACAATACATTGTTTTCATCGGAGACGGAGATGAATGATCTAGGACCGGTTAGTGGTTCTCGGATAACAAAGATTAATGGGTGTTTGGAAAGATGCAAAGAGAGATCGAAGTTGGCTATCCCGATGGAGATGCTTGCTGATGATATTGAATTCTATTTGAGGCACTCATTTTATTGCAAGTTCATGGGTTTGAGAGTTTCGCTGTAATTTTTGGAGTCCTAGGCTCAGCAGATTTGGATGCTGGAGGGGGAGATGGAAATTAGGCTCCTTGCGAACAACTATTTTATGGTCTCATTTGATTGCATGGCATATTAGAATAAAGTCTTTGAGGGTGGTCCCTATTTTTATAACTATGTGGGTTTATTTATCAAGCCTTGGCATGTTGGCTTCAACCCGATTGAAACACTACGGACTCGGAACCTCGTTTGGGTTCAGTTGTTGTGGTTTCTAGTTGAGCGTTGGTGGGATGATGTGTTGCATTTGGTGGCTTCAATGCTCGATATTAAACCTATTGGGTCCTCACAATAGACACAGTTTAAAAAGGTAATGACTTTTGCTCGTATCTGTGTAGAAATTGATTTAAGTAAGCCATTGCCATATTTTGTTAAAGTGAGTGCTAGATCCTATACTTGGGTGCAACAACTTGATTATGAAACCCTACCTTTTAGGTGTCATCTTTGTCATGAATATGGTCACTTGCAGCGTAGGTGCCCTAGGGATAAGCTTGTGGTGCCTTAGCCTTCTCAACCTTCTCGCAATATGCCTAGGACTAATAAGGGGAAGGAGCCTATTCCGGGTGATGGTAACGGGGATGATGGTTATGTCCTTGTAAGGCTCGCAATAGGAATCGGGGGCAGAAGCATACCTTGAGGGAGAGGCAGGATGATGACACTTTTAATATGTTTGAGGTGTTGGATGATCTCAGCCAGGAGGAAGTGAATCTGGGGTTGCTGAACTTGGATCTGGGAACTTTGGGTATAGGACAGGGCGAGCCTCCTTTGGAGGCTATGCAGGTTGCACAGGAGATTGGGGTTGGGCAGATAGATACAGATCAATAATTGATTGTCCAGGTTGAGCAGGAATCTACTATTAGAGTTTCAAAGAGTGGTGGAGGTGGATCCCCATTGCCCTTGAAAGAAGGCATGGAAGTGGGGAAGAGCTCTTTGTCCTCTTCTTGCTTGGGTATTCAGCAAAAGGAACCGAAGAAAGGGGTTGGTGAGAGGACTTCCAAGCTGGGAAGGAAAAAGGATATGGATAAGATTAAATTAACTGGACAAAATTTGGTGGAGTCAGGGTTAGTCAGGACTCTGGATTCACATTTTTCATGCCCCCTAAAATGATTGTTCTCTCATGGAATGTAAGGGGCTTGAACAGTGGCCCTCGACAAAAAGTTGTTTGTGATTTGGTTAGGAATCATTCTCCGGATGTTCTTTTTCTTCAGGAGACTAAATTATCTATGGATAACATGTTGGACATGGCTCCTAAGTTGTGGAAATATGGTGAATGCCAGTGTATGGGGGCTCTTGGTGCTTTCGGGGGGTGGCTTGCTTTTGGAACCCTCAGAAGATTTTCCCTCTCTAGTGGATGTCCTCTAGATCCTCTATGTCCTTAGTCGCCTCTTGGTATGAGACTGGTGAGTGTTCTCCTCTCTAATGTGTATGCTTCTGTTGAGTTTCAAGGTAAACAACTTCTATGGTCCCATCATTTTTTTCGTAGCTTAGCTCCTTTCCATCTGTGGGTTATGGCTGACGATTTTAATGCTATTATGGAGTTGTCTGAGAAAAGAGGTGGAGTTGCTAGGTTGGAGCCTTCTGCTCTGTTATTCAGAGATAGAATTTCAGAATTAAATCTTACTAATGTTCAGCCTAGTAATAGTCGCTTCACTTGGAATAATAGGAGAATTGGTGAGAGTTGTGTTGCTAAGAGGCTAGATCAATTCTTGGTTTCCTGTTATTGGGTTGGAGACTTGTGGTCCACTTAATCTGAAATTCTTGATTGGAGAGGTTCTGATCATTGGCCTATTAAGCTTAGTATTATCTCTACTCGGGGGCCTCGTTCTCCCTCCTGCAAGTTCTAGCTTATGTGGTTATGGGATCCTATTCTTCATGAACATGTGGCCGAGTGGTGGAGGACTGGTAGACTGGCTTTTGGTACAACAATGTACACTTTCTCCAATCTTCTTTAGTTTGTCAAATATCAACTTAAAAGGTGGAATCGACGATGTTTTGGTAATATCTTTCATGCTAAGGTTGCTGCGCAGGAGGATTTGAATAATATTACGCGACTTATTCAAGAGAATGGGGCTTTTGAGGTTCTTTTGAGGGAGGAGGTTAGGACTCTGAAAGTGGTTGAGGAATTTGAATTGCGGGAAGAGATCTATTGGAAGCAAAAGGCCCAGGTTGATTGGCTTTAGGAAGGTGATAAAAACACTACCTTCTTCTTTTATTTTGTGAAGGACATGAGGCATGGTAATTCCATTTCTATTCTAGTGAATGATAGGGGGACGTCTTGCCTCGTTTCAGGAAATCTCTGCTAAAGCATCTCAGTATTTTGCTACTTTATTCAGGGAGGATTCGCAGGGGGGCTCTGTTGAGGAAGCACAGATTCTTTCTTGTATTCCTCAGTTGGTCTCCAAGGAGGTGAATGAGTATCTGATGAAAGAGATCTCTCTTGATGAGCTGGAGGGGATTGTGTTTCAGATGAAGAGGGGTAAAGCTCCTAGGCCTGATGGTTTCCTAATTGAATTTTTTCAAGAATTTTGGGATATCATAAAGTTGGATCTTATGGCAGTTGTCCATGAGTCCTAGAGGAATAAGCAGATGCTTCGTGCTCTGAATTGCACCTTCCTTGCTCTCATCCCTAAGTGTGAAGGAGCTGATAGGTTATCTCAGTTCTGACCTATTTCTCTATGCAATGTGGCTTATAAAATCATTTCAAAGTTATTGGTTGAGAGGTTGAAGAAGTGGCTTAAAGTGCTGATTTCAGAGGAACAGAGTGGATTTTTGGTGGGTCGACAAATTCTTGACGGGGTTGTCATTGATACGGAGACCATCCATTCCATGGATTGCTCCCAGGTGAAGGAAATGTTCATTAAGCTAGATGTGGCTAAGGCTTATGACAGGGTTAGATGGTCTTTTCTGTAAAATATCCTTGTTTCTTTTGGTTTTGATGAGGAATGGATCCAATGGTTCATGAGCCGTGTCACGTCTATATCCTTTTCGGTTTTGATAAATGGATACCATTATGAACTTTTTGGTGCTTCAAGGGGTTTGCACCAAGGGGATCCTCTTTCTCCATATTTTTTTCTGCTTCTTGTGGAAGGTCTTAGACATTTGTTGAAAAGAAAGGTGGAACTTGGCATCATTCAGGGTTGGTGATGGGGTGGAGATTTTCCTCCGCAATCTCATTTGTAGTTTATTGATGATACTGCCTTGATGGGGAGGGCTACTGTTAGGGAAGCTACTAATTTGAGGCAGGTGTTGGACATCTATCTAGTTGCTTTAGGGAAATTGATTAATGAGGAGAAATCTTCCATCTTCTTCTTCAATACATCGACACCCATATAGAGAAGAATTGCTAATATCTTGAGGTTTCAAGTTGGGGTTTTCCCTTTGACATATCTGGGCATCCCAATTTTTGTTCGTCGACTTCCCAAGGGTTCTTGGTAGAATATTATTGATAAGCTTCGTGCAAAAGTTAATCATTGGACCCATAGATGGTTGTCTTTTGCGGGGCGGGTTCAACTTCTCAAGTTAGTGGTGCAGGCTCTTCCTACCTACAGATGTATGCTTTAGGTGGATTCAATGGGTTTTCTGAGGGAGTTGGATTCTCTTGAAAGGAAGTTCTTATGGGCTGGAAATTTTTTTTCTTCCAAGTGGAGCCTGTTCAAGTGAGATGTTGTTTGCAGCCTAAAGCAATTTGGTGGTCTTGGTCTTCGACAGTCTACGTTATCCAGAGTGGCAGTGGTTGCTAAGCTATTCTAGAGATGGTGTGTGGAGCAGGGTCTGCTGTGGGCCAGGATATTATCTCATAAGTATTTCCTGGGGATTCCTTGGCAGGATCTCCCTCATTACCCTCTTGAGGGGAAAGGTTCGGTGATTTGGAATACTCTTCAGAAGGGTGCGCAACTCATCAAGGAAGGTTTATTTGGATTTATAGATAGGGCACTAAAGCTCTTTTCTGGTCAGATTCTTGGGATGGATTCTCTCCACTTACTTCTCAGTTCCCCAACCTACTTCCTTTATGTCAAATATTTCTCACGGTCGGCTGGTCTAGAGTGAGTGACTTCAAGTCTGTCACTTCTTTTGGTTAGTTGGAGGTGGCTCATTGGAAGGATCCCGCAGAGTGGCCAGATTTAGGACTTGTGGAAGAAAGTGTTGAGCTTCATAATATTCTTTATAGTAGGAGTTGTAGTTCTCTTCTGGAAGAGGATATTCTTGCTTGGACCCATAATCCTAAGGGGGTTTATTCTGTTGCTTCTGGTTATCAGGTTTTATTGGCTCAGAAGCTAACTGGGGAAGAGGTTCATTAGTGGAAAAGGGTGTGGAATAAACTCTCATGGCTAAAATGCAACTGCTTTGTCTAGACCTTGGCGTGGAATAGGTGCTTGACCTAGGATAACATTCATAAACAGGGATTCCAGGGACCTTCGTTTTGTGTTATGTGTGGGAGAGTGGAAGAGGATTCTTCGCATTTGTTCTTCTAGTGACCCTTTGTTGTGAAGCTTTGGAATTGGTGGTGGGAGGTGTGGAAGCTTCCTTGTATTCATACTTGCTCTCTAGTTGAATTCTGGGATAGTATGGGAAGACCTCCTTCTATGGCTTCCTTTTTGTAGGATGTTTGGTACATGGGCCCTACCTTTCTGCTTTGGCAGATATGGCTGGAGTGGAACCACCAAATTTTTCATGATCAGAAGTTGGTGGGTCAGCAAATGTGGATGTGTATGTTAGGAATGGTGTAGGAGTCAGTTTTGGCTAAGTGTGATGTGGTTTTCCCCTTAGAGAGAGGTGATGCTGAGTTGGTGGCCAGATTGGGTCTTCAGGAAATTCATTCCTCTTTTGTCAGCTCCAGGAACTGCAGGCATGGGAAAAAGAGAGTTCAACGGGTTGGAAGGTGGTTACCTCCTCCAAATGGATTTTTAAAGATCAATACAGATGGATCTTCTAGAGGAAATCCTGGGCCTGCTGGGATTGGTGGGGTTGGTAGGAACTCAGCCGAGTCAGTGATTTTCCGTTCTCTATACATGAGGGGGTGAAGATTGTTAACTTCATGGAGGGTCTGGTGATTCTTTATGCTATTGAGAGGGCCCTTGATTTGGGATGGCAAAAATTTATATTGGAAGCTAATTCACAAATATTGATTAATTTGTTGAATGAGTGGAAAATATCTGATATAAATTGGCAATTGGCTTTGGTGGTTTAGCGGATTCTTCAGGTTAGTTCTCGGATGGAGGAGGCATCCTTTGTTCACATCTCGAGGGAGTGGAATCATGCTGCCGACTACTTGGCCAAATGGGCCTTTGAGCATGATAGTGGTTGGAAGGTTGAGGATTGGGGTCAGGTTAACCCTGAGTTGCATTCGGATTTGGATCGGTTCTTTGAGGAGGATAGGAAGATACATGGGGATAGTTGATATTGTTTTATGCTGTGGGGTTGTTTCTTTGTTTTCTGGGGCTGGGTCCCTTGGCTATTATTGTAATGCTCTATTATGATTTCCAATAAAGTTTTTACCCCTTTGTTTTTTAAAAAAAAATGATTTATTATTAAAAATAATTCTTAATTGATTCTAGTTGATTTTGAAGTTAACTATACTATTAATATAATAAATATATTATATTCTAATTTAATATTAATAATTTATAAATTACATTATATAAACTAAGTAAATAGGTAATATTATAATATTAATATATTTTAAAATATTGTTATAATTATTAATAAAGTGATTTACTATTATATTGATTATATTAATGGTAATAATAAATAGTATTAATATAATTAACATAGTAGTTAATTAAGATAGTTTATTAATATATAAATACATATGAAAGGGCTACAACATAAAATAACCTATATTATATATTACTATAAAATTAATATATTACTTACATAATATAGGTTAATTTATTCTACCTACAAATGTACCTATAATAATAAGATATAAATAGAAAGTAGTATATATAAATTCTATAAGAAGAAGAGAACATATATAATCAAATTATACCATAAATATCAAAAACATAGAAACATAGATAAAGTTATTAGTTTAATGGAAAAAATATACAATTTTTATTTTATTTTATTATTTCAATAGTATCGAATCAAAATCTCTATAATTAATTATTGATTTTTCAAAGATTTTTTTAACAAAAAAATAACAATTACATATATTAAAAAATCATTCTTAAAAATGTCAAAATAAGTAACATTTATTTACTTTAGAAAGATTTAATGAAATAGTTTTATAAAGCAAAATGAAAATCATTCTTTAAAAAAATTTTAATTTGCTTTATCATAAATAACACAACTTTTTAACCAATCATATGCACAAAAAATAATTTTTATAATTTAAAGTTCGTATTTACAGTTCACTTCTGAAATTGAATTTTATTTTAATTTTTGTTTTAAATATTATTTTTGATTTGAAAACTAAATTATTAATAACTAGTTAACTAAAAAAAGCCAATGTCATTACAATAGTACTATGCCAAGGCAAGTACTAACAAGTACTAATAAGAGATTAAATTCAATAGGCGATCATATTTTTTTCAACATGATAAACTATGTTGATGAGAAAAATTCAAAAAAGATGATTAATCAATACTTGACAAGTAAATTGAAACAATTTACATATCTAACACTATAATATTTGTAATATTAATAATTAATTTTTTGATTGACTGAAGAATTGAAGTGATCTAAAATAACTAATGATTCAAAGGTGATATGATTTTCAATGATGATGCATTAAGAGTATGGTTCATGATTAAGATATAATATATTTGAATTATTTTATTTATTCACTTATTGAGAAAAGTAGGAATTCAGATTTTGCTATAATACATTAGAATATTGCTATTCTTATGTTCTTTTTCCAATCATTGTAAGTTTACAAAATAAGTAATTTTTTACAAAGTATAGTGATGAAAGAGAATATGTTTAATATATCATTATGTGGATATTCTTGTATACAAGACTTAAATTTTCAAAATAAAAT